>CABFWB010000545.1:207060-244415 GCA_902151455.1 Timema bartmani
CGCCCTAACTTGCGTGGGTAGGGGAAAACGCTCTCCACCCCCGGCTTCCTTAGCGTGGGGGAAAAAGGGGCCCCCCCCCCCCCCCCCACCATTCCCCAATAATATGCTCAATGGGACACTCTATACTCCATTCACGGTAGGAATTACTCTCTGAAAGGCCTTTTTTCCTACCAATATCCTACTATATAATAGCTTTCTGGTAGGGAAAAAGGCCTTTCAGAAAACAATTCCTACGGTGAACAGACTTTAAGTAGGCCTACCATAAAGTAAACAATGAAATGTTTTATTCAAAAAATTGAAAATCCACGTTTAAAGCAATGTCACAGGGGGATTTAAATATGGGCTATAGTCCACGGCGAAAAATTTGTGGAGTGGCAAATTTCGGGCGTCAAATAAGAACAAGAAGTTTGTCAGTTATGCAGCGTTAAAGTTACTCTAACCGTGATATCCTAATCGATCCTTAGAGAAAAAAAATTACAATAGTATTACAAACTGCCACTTATTTACTCCGGTTTATTGACTATCCTGAAAACCGACATATGTTATTATTTATTTTTCAAAACGAATGTCTCAATTTCGTTGTATTTCTGAAAAGTTTAGAAAAACCTCCAAGCATTATTCTATAAGTGTCAAATGGTTTACGATAAAGGACTGCAAGAAGTATATCCTTACGTTGACGTTGCACTTAGGACCTTCTTATACATACCTGCGGCAAACTGTTCGGTAAAGAGATCTTTGTCAGGGATGCGACGTGTCAAAAATTATCTCCGGTACAAGATTTCTCACGTTCACCTCAAATGTGCGGCAGTCCTTTCAATAGAATCAGATATTACGAGAACTATAAATCATGATAATATGATTGACTCTTTTGCAAACGAGCATTGGTGGGCAGGTGGACTAAATGCCAGGCTCGTCTAGTCTGGTTTCCCAGTGATGGGAAGGTCGGGGTTTAAATCCCGTTCGGGTGCACTGAGGATGTTTTCCCTAAATTGTTCCCCACTCTTCCTCAATGCAAATTCGGGTAATTTTTTTATTATTTTACTTCATCCCTTCTCATCTAGTATGATGATACGCATAAACCCCAGAGGGATAATTGGAGAAAAAAAAAGTTACGAGCCTGACACTTTGGCCGGCGTGACTTTTGGTGCAAAACAAGTACGCTTGCATGTGACTTAAGGTAGGGGTGTAGGGAACGTGAGAAAGGGCCTGTGTTTTTGCAGTTTTTATACCAAAACTTTTTTTGGTCAAAATAAATCAAATATTGCTTAAGTACAAACATAAGAGTCTATTTTTTTTCACATAGTGATATCAACAGTTGTTAAATATCTGTCAAGGGTGTCCTGTGATTTATTAACAACTTTGTGTCTCTATTTAAAAAGTTTATCCTCTAGTGCCGCTATGCTCATGACAGATATTCAACAACTGGTGATATCACCTTGTGAAGTAAATTAAATTCTATGTTTCTACTGGAGCAATATTTTATTTATTTTGGCAAAAAAAAGTTTTGCTATAAAAACTGCGTTCCCTACATCCCCACCTTAAACGATCGATTTAAGAACAATTACTGCAGTCAAAATCCTGATCATTTATTTACTAATTAGTTAAACGTAGCACAAACAATTTTATAATGAATCATTTTTTGCACTTTCTGAAATATAATCTATTACCTTAAAATAAGAATTCGCACCAATGAACAATCTAAATTGTCGAACTGTTTGTATCATAAAAACATCAGGAACACCAACTCACGTAGTACATAAGCGCCGTAAAGTCAACACAGCACGAAAGAAAGAAGTATTGACGCTACTTTGTGGTTAGGTCAATGCTGGAACACAAAATTGCTTTGGGTTCCTTGTGATTTATTTGGATCATTTGTTCCGGTCATGTTTGCTTGGGTGGCCAAGCTAAATTGGTGGGGCATTGGTTTTTTTTTTATCCCGGATGTCGGCCTTGTTTCCTACAACGATATTTGCGTGTAGCTAAGTGCCTACAAACTCAGCAATTGAAACTAACATTAGATACAAAGATTAACTTTGTTTATTTAATTATATAATCTACACTTTCTAACATACGTGTTTGCGACTTATAAACTAGTTTAATCTGGAATATAGCACCAAAAACTATGACCCATTCACATGCTCTAGTACCTGAGTCTGCTTGTCACCAAGCTGTCAAGTAGTAGTAAACAACTATTTTGCCTAAAGCTGACAACATTGAAACTATATGTTAAAAATCCACAAGATCTTACGTACCAATACTTGAAATTAGATAGATAACTTTTACAGCTGTAAGAAAATAGGGTTCCAGAAATTATAATGTCTGGGCATGATGGAGAATAAATCCACGCGCCAATATTGAACACGCACATACTCGTACACTAATATAAGACAAATTAAACCATTTAATATATTACATTAGACACACCCACACACTCGTATTTTTGACAAATTTACACACCTAAATTGGACAGATCCATACCCATATGTTGGACAAACCCATACACCAACGTTAAACCCATTTATACACAAGTATTGAACAAATCAATACACAAATACCATTTTTCAAAGTTGTATCTAGAAATGAACCAGAACTTATAGATTTGTAGTTTACCATTTTTTGACAATGATGTTATATTTATTTACAGTATTTACATCTTATCTTTTCCCATTGTAAAGTATTATATATCTCAACTACTTACACAACTCTTTTATAGTGTATCCATTCAGTGGCGTAACAGATTAAGGGTTCGGCCAGACTGACAACCGTGTGAGCGCGTGATTAGCAGCTATCAATAGCTGTTGACGAGGAGGCAAAGGTTCGAATCTTGGCTCAGTGAACTGAGGATGGTTTTTGACAAGTGATTTATTGTTGTGGTTTTCTCATCCTCTCTACACGCTAATGGTGATTCTTATTTGTAAAGGCCTACTTTGATTATAATATTGAAGTATTTTAACATATCAGTTGTATATATTATTATTATTAGCACCGCGTCTTACTACCCGTTTGGGTTGTACGCACTTACGCTAATGTGCAATGGTAGGGTGATTGTGAGGTGAAATGGAGGATCTACAGTTTAACATGGGATCCGAACCACGGTGGAGGCCTGGCATTCCTCACATTCACAAGTTGTGATTAATACACATCTTGTCAGAGGTGAAGGAAGGGTTTGGCAATCAGATAAATCTGTGCCGGGACCGAGGATTAAACCCCGGATTTATATATATAACCATATATATAGTTAGATATATGTATATATGTATGGCTATATATATAACCATATATATATCCGTTAGTAGCAAGTGTTCTAAACCTACCGATAGTAATAAAAATGTCAAAATGAGATGTTTTCCTAGCACTCAATGAACCAACATACAATAATATTTTATTGTACAGCACCTGTAAACTAGACTGTACCGGGACGAGCACGCGCGCTTGAAAAATAGAACCAGTACTATCTTTCAAGCGCGCTCGCTCCAGTCTGGCCACCATTACAACCAATGTGTTCTATTTTACTTTTTAGTCGCTCACTCGCTCACTCACTCGCCCAGTATGGCCGTACCCTAAGCTTGGGCCCCCCGGCAAGATTAATTTTCGGCCTTTCGGGCTCCCTTTTCTAAATCATCTAACACCTTAGTAAATAATATTATAAGAAACCATTAATATTCCAAGATAATTACTAATTGAGTAATCAAACCTTATAATGACTGTTTTAGCCTAGGTTTTGTGTTGGGAACAACATCAGTCAGTCATCTAGACTGCATAAAGATTAAAAAAATTCTGCGCTATTTAAAACCGAATGAAATGATTGAAATAATTCTGTAGATTATTTATAATTTACAACACTTTATGATGAACATATTCAAATGTCTAAATTTTCAATAATCGGTACATAAGTCATTTGATTACAATTTTATTTCCAACAAATTTATAGTAATTTAAAGTTCCCTTTCATTGGCCCCTCCGCATACGCCACTGTATTTATTCTCATTCAGCCTTATCGGATAAAGAGAAAAGTTACTAGAAAATCATTACGCCTATCCATGTGTTCAGCTGTAACCATGACATTATTCATTAACAGTTCTAATTAAAACAATTATGTGATTAAATGGGAAAATGTCTAGATTAATGCATAGCTCTCAGAGAATAATTCATCTCTTCTTCTCTAAGAATACATCTATAAGCTATACTTTAATTTCCTGGACACTTGAAGCACCCTTTATAAAATACAAACATATTTTTTTGGGGTCAACATTTATAATACTTTACTCATTTGTTAGTGTTAATTTATCAGCATTGATAATAGCTATCAAAAGTGACAGCTGCAGACCACATTACTTGACGCATGCATACGTGAAAGTAGATCTAGTAATTTTTTTCTAGTTGTCAGATATGTCCATTCATAAGAAAATTAGAGTATAGTTTACAATTTGAATGCAAGAGGCAAAGAAAAAAAAAGTAGCTCAATAATAGATTAATTATTAATCGCGTCAAAATAATTCCCAAGCTGACAAACCATTCATGAGGCGGTCATGGCATGTTTACGTAATTTTATTTTTTCTTGAAAAAATACATTTCATGTAATAAAATTAAATTCACAATCTATTTGAATAAATAAATTTTCTTGTTTATACTTGAACTATTATGAAAATTAGGAAAAGTGTAATATAGGATATAATTGTTTACGCTGTTTTATTTAGTGCTGATAATCTTAAAAAAATATAATTTTAAATTCAAGATAAGGAAATCTTGATCACAAATATATTTAGTTTCAATAAGCATACATTTACTAAGTATTTAGATAAATATTCCTAATTTATCAAATAAAAATTGTTATATTAATACATTTTAAATCAATCTTGATCATCTTCTATTGGTGTCGGCTACTGTCTGTTAATCGACAGTTTCAAATTAATAACTATAAATATCCTTTAGAGACAAGAGGCCAGCCTAATATAGTAAAATAAAAGTGTGTTTGCCTTAGAACGTTGTCTATTTGTGACGTAGCGGCAAGTCAAGATAGAATCGCCCATATTAATGTAATTACGTTTTATTCGACACGTTTCAAAGATTCAAAATTAACACAAAAACAATACATTCTTAAATAAGTTTTAAAAACTGTCCTACATTGTCACAAAATTATGTTCTACTCTTGAAGAATTTTATTTTTTATAAACGTGCTATTTTTAAATCGTCTATAACTCAGGATATTTGGTTTATTCGCGAAAATGGCTTGTAGTGTCTTCCTGCCGGGATGTACGAGTAAATTAAAAAAACACGGTATCAATTATGTATATCTAGAATAGGAAACGAGGGGGAAAAAATGAAATTCAAGTCAAAGCTGCCCACGTGCAAATAGAAGAGTGATTGTGTATACTCGTCAGAGGAAGAGAGGAAATGGTGTCAGCGGGTTAAAAAGAGGCCTCACATGGGGAACAACCTATTTTATTCTCTCTATTTACATTTTACATTGTTGGCATATAAGTGGGATAGTGCTTAGAGCGCTTAAGCTCATCGCAACCCACTTCACAATATAGCTTTGAATTCACCAAATAGGCAACGTCATTAAGTTCTCTCCTCTTGATGGATTGTTGATGTGTTGATTTACTCACTGAATTACCTTGTTGCGGGTAGTATGAATCGTATCGAAGTGTCTTAAAATATAGTGTAAATAGGAACATACTTGTTACTCTCCGTATTTTAAGAGTTTAGATTAAAATTGTTAGAATATTTGTGTGATTTTAATGTTAATGTTTCTTCCTTTTACTCTATAAACGTGTGCCTAAACGATTCCTGTAAGAACTGGTATCACATGAAAGTAAATTTGCGCGATTATTGATCGGTGCGAGTGCTATATATTATGTGTTTGGTATTCACCTATCCTCATTCTTTCTAACAACACACACTATAAATAGTTGTCGTTACTACCTCGTCTTAAACATCAATCAAATAGCGGATATCACTTAACATTTTTATTTACTTAAATAGAATTTTAATTTTAAAATACTGTACGTGTTCTCATCAAGATTGACATTATTCTAAAATGTAGTCTTCAAATTAAATTATTGATTTCGTCTAGCCATAAACAAATGAGTTACAAACTTCGTTGTCTTTGTAGAAGTATATGATAAATTATATAATTACTATATATATCATACATTTAATTATACAGGGAATATCTCTTAAGATAAACTTCTTATTAGCTACGTTAGTCATAAGGTTATTTAAAGTGATGGATTTTAACTGAACTATTTTATTATCAGAATAAAGACGTTACTGAATAAACATTTACAGCCAACGCCTATAAGGTTATGCAAGCTTCTTAACAATTGTGATATGCGGGTTACTCTTAAAATTAACTAAGGCGTATAGCTATTTATACGAAGGTAGGCCAACATATTTGTATGCAGTTAGTGATTCCTCATAGTACTTATTTGCAGCACATTAAGACTATTTTACCCCTTCGATTTTCAAACAAAACTATTTCAGAACCGGTTGGTCGATTTTCGAACCACATCGGCTGGGCAGTCACTACCCAAGTGAGGTCTACTATTATTTAAAATGTGTAGCAATTAGGAAAACATAATGTATAGATGACATTTAAACTATTATACTTCATTCGCTTTGACAAAAAAATAGTATTTTATTTTACTATGTCGTTATAAATTGATATACTTCTACTGGTATAACTTACAGCACTACCAACACAGATATAGTCCTATTTAAAAAAAATAGGAAATACCTTATCTGACAGCTAGAAAAGTGATCTACTTTCACATATTAATACATCAGGTCATGTGATTTGTAGCTGTCGCTTTTCATAGCTCCATTTAAATACCAATAAAAGAATACTAATAATAAAGTGAAATGTTATCAATGTTGAATGAAAATAAAAGTTTTTATTTTTTTAAATTTCCCTTCTACCAAAATCCTATATTCTATTCGTAATGGTGAAACCCATTGTTGTGTCGTACGTGGCTGACTCAACCGACCAGGATAATATGTGCAGTACTCGTAATAAAGGGGAGAGTAGATTGGTATGCTGCATCCCCATACTCAATGTAGGTACCTCCCTCTACTCCTACAACCTTGATACAAATACCGAGGTGGCATAGCTCTTGCGAACCCATTTCAACAATGTGCGACTCCTCGGTGCTTCTCGCCTCGGGCTGAATAGCGGTAAGGCCGGCTGTAATTAACCCATTGTTGCAGTTGTCATTTCGCTTCGCAGATATCCCGGAAGATGACCCAGGAATTCTGACTAATGCGCATGCGCGCCCGATGGCGGTGTTAATTGGGCCTTTCGAGAAGTACCAAGGTGGTAATTATACTCATCAGGGTGCACGTATGCGCGTGAGAATCTGTCACGAACATTACAATAATTGTTGTGTGTGTGAGACCGATACGTGCTTGGGTACAAGGAAGGCCGTGATTAAGATACTTGTGGGGGAAAAAATAAAGTTATCGCGGGTTCACAATCTAGCTCTAATGTTGTTTTGTATTTGTGTTTAATGTAACTGGCGTCTTTCGTGAAACTGAACTGTATACGAGGTGATTTTTAGGGAACTGAACGTAAAATGCAACTTAAGACAACGGCTTCAATAAAATATTTTAAAATACGAACTACACATCACTAGTCTTTAAAAATAAGATTTTAACTATAAATATTAGCCATAAAATATTCTACTTACCTGATGCGACTACACCAACTAATAAGTATTTTCAAATGTGCTTTTTCTAGCATTACACATAAATGTTTGGTCCAATTTTAATAATAAAAACCCTATATGACCAAAAAATTACTATATATGCTTTCACATATTCATACATCAAGTTAGGCAGCGTGGTCTGGAGTTATCACTTTTGATATATATTATCAATGACTATAAAATCACACTGATAATATTGTGAAATGTTATCAATGGTGGTCTTTGGGGTAAAACGTTATCCTCAGGGCCCGATGTTCGTGGGTACAAGACCAGCCGAGGTAGACGAATTTTTTCGAGCGAAAAAAAAATCTGTAGCACAACTTCCTTCAGAGGGGAAGTAAAGCTGTCGGTCCCATGTCGAGTGTGGCTTGTAAAATAACCCTGGAAGGTATGTTAAAATACCTTTCCAGGTAAAATTGGTAGGCTCTTTCACGCTCGCTCATAGAAATTCAGCGTGGAACTATCAAACTTCCTGAACTCCCCTAGTACATGAGATTTCTACCAGATGGTGCAGGCAACACTAACCAGCCGAAGGGTTGAGTGCATGCCAGCACCGGCTGTAATCACATCAAACCAACCTTCGGGTTGTTGACTTAAGAATTATATAATATATATATCCCCTTATAAACGGCTCTCTTTATGGAAATTGGACTAGAGCTATCTAATACATTGAAGAACCTAACGCAACCAAGATAACCTGTGAACGTGTCACATGTCAGTTCCTTGACCTTGTATCTGTGACGACAGGCCTGCGACTGTGGACTTCCATAAACGTGCGCAGACAGGTGGGATGTTTGACCTCTGAGAAGGAAAGTGTGTTTGTGTGTGTTGTGTGTGTGTGTGTGTGTGTGTGTGTGTGTGTGTGTGTGTGTGGTCGAAAGTGAGGTAATCCCACAGTATTGTTCCCACACCGACACCCCCTCCTAGGTGTCCACCCCCGTCATAGGTGCGACTGACCTTGGACTCTAACTTGCACGAACATGGAAACACTTTCAGCTTCCTTCACAGCTAGGATAAGCACACTTACACATGTACCCCTCTTTTACTCTGAAAGGTAGTGAGTGAGCTTACCTAGGATGATTCCACTATGGTCATAGTTTATAGCGTGAAGATAAGACTTCTACCTTTCAGCAGTCTCACTTTGACAGATTAAACTATGACCCTATCTTATAAGCTATACCATCGTCGTAGTGGAACAATGAAAGATAAGCCCACCCCATTATAGAAGCGTTTTTCAACCGGTGTGCCGCAAATAGTCGTCAGGTGTGCCGCAGAATTTGGAGGAGGAGGATTAAAAAGAAGTAGTAAAACATTTGAGGAGTAAAAATAAATCTTTTTAAATCCATTGTTACATTATTTTTTAAATAACACAATTATTATTATTTTTAGCTATTGAACTTTTAAAACACAATCTTAATACTTGTTATTTTAATGGTAACATTTCTCCTTAAAAAAACCCTGATGGTATGCCTTAACCACTTTAGCGCCTTGTTCAGTGTGACTTGGGCTGAAAAAGGTTGATATAATTGTTGACTTACAGGGCAAACAAAGGGTACATTTTTTCACATTGCGTCTCGCCACTTGTTTGGGGCGCATTATTTGTGTGAGTGTTCACCATGTTTTACTATCCGTTCAGGCTATTCACTTCAGAAAAAAATGTGCCCAAATTGTATTTCCTCGAGATAAGGATAAACCACCCTCAGTAGACTCCACCGGGATTCGAACCCAGATCTCCCAGTCATCTGCAGGCCAGTCTAACATAAAAGTTACGCCTTAGACCATTCGGCTACCTAAGCGGGTCATTGTTAAATAAAGGTTGATGGGAACAATTAAGTGAAGTGGTGTGCATTTATCGTAGTATTTAACGTCCACTTTCCAAACACATATTACATATCAGCACACGACTAACAAACCAACTTCCAGCCACAACGGCTAAATGTTTACTCATTGGATAGCTCGATAAACGCGTTCACAAAAAATGGTCAATATATTCGTTACGCCACCTGAAATCGAAACAAGGTCTCAAACATTAGGGATATATGACTCTAATCACATAACCACTAGGGCGGGCGTTTGTTTTGATAAGGAATGGGGTATTTGAATCCCTGAATACCTCGAATCCTTAAGGATATTCAAGAATCTAAGATACCAGAAAATTTTGGATTCAAGATTTTTTTTAAATATACATAATTTAAAAAATATATTGGAATTTGTTTTAGAACTCTAGCACTGCTTATTGGTGATTAGTGAGTACCAACATAATTATATGACAAACCTATAAACCAAAGCCCAGACAATTACATTATCACTAAACTGTTTATTATTAATATATTAATAAATATATTACATAAGAAAATGCTTACATTTAATTAATATTAGGACACACTTCGGTGGTCGAATGGTTTAAGGCGTCAATTTTGCAATGGGTTAAACTGTCACTGACAGAGAGGTCTGGGTTCAAATCTTGGTCAAGTGTACTAGGGGTGTTTTTACTAACGGTTTCCCACTCTCCTTACACGCAAATGTGGGTACACTCAATTTTAATTTAACCTTATTAATCCTTAACCCATTATTATTATTATTATTATAGTACATATGCGTACAACCCAAACTGGTAGTAAGATGCAGTTCTAAGAAACCTGTTTTCAAAAGCAACTAAAGAATTTATATAAAAAGTCATCACATGAAGGATACGGGGGGAAGAAATGAGGAAAGTACAATTTTAACTCAAATTGAGTTAGTGTTTCCATCTGTTAGACAATCACGAGACCTTTCTAATACACTTTAGATCATGGTTAAAAAGAGGTCTTTGTCATATTTAAATTCAAGTTCGATTTCCGTGTCCAGGTGTCATTTTTTAACTTATTTAAAAATTTAAATTATTATTATTATTTAAGTATTTGCTGAGGTCTTTATGACGTTTGAGATATAGAAGTCGTTGTTCTGGAATATTTGTTTAGTGTGACTTTCTCATGCATGTTTTATAATATTCGGATTCGAGACTCGTAGATAAAACGAAGATTGTATTCCATATTCTGATGCGTATAATAATGGAGCCAACCTGTCTCTAGCTACTATACAATTATTTATTTCTAACGAGTGAGTGCGTCACATAATATGTTGATACGGAAGTGACATGTGTTTACATCAGTCCTGCCCAGGATTTGACTCTTTCTCTTTGAGGAGGATAATAAACCGACTGTTGGCAGGTAGGTTACAGAAAGAAAACGTTTGCTAGTACCTGGTTTCACGGCCGGAGAGCCGCCATGACACGCTCTGCTCACAGGCGACACCTTCCGTCACTAGTTCCACTCCAACCCTTCACGCCACTGGATGAAACCGTAATCAATTCACTGGTTTAGGTTACATTCAGCGTTGTTGCGTTTATAGAAACAAGGCGGATACTTGTCCGTCACTCAGTCAGATTTCGGTAGGAGGGTACTTGTAGAATAAATCAACTTTTTTTTTAATCACTATTTTTAATTATTTTGTACTATCATAATCTGTAATTATCTTTTCTTTCCATAGTTTGTATGCATTTAACATCAGCATTTTAATACATGTTTGATTTAATTAATTTTACTCTTTATCTTTCCCTATACTTCTTAAGTCAACCCGAAGGTTTTGCCTTCTTTAGTTACAGGCCAGAATGTTAAATGTGGCAACTACGCTTGTAGTGACGTCATGAGGCCTAGCGATCTGCTGGTTCTTACGGAGAATTTTCTGAATATTTACAGTTTTCTTAATTTAAAAACTGATGATTTACTTTGAATAATACTTACAATTAATCTAAACATGTTTTACGTGTATATTACTAAACAAAAATACTTCGGGGGTTGAAAAATACAACAAATAAACAAGTAAATAATTGTTATAAAATAAATTTGCCAGGTAAGGATTATGTACCGTTCACAAACACGATTATAATATTATTATGAATATTACAAAAAGGCACTGGCTTGAAGACTAGAAAGAGCATTCATTGTTAGCTACACAACCCAAAGGTCCCGGGCTAAATTTCCATATCCAGGTCATTGGTATATATTTTAATAAAATTAAGAGTTCTATTTAATTAATTGCTTTGAACACTTACCAGCCTTGGGATATAAAATTTTGACACTATAATTTGTAAAGTGTTCAACTTATCTTCTTTTCTGAACAAGAATTTTCACTGCGAGGTTTATCATTCCTACACTTGATCTAGTTGATAAGTATATTTCCAAGCGTTGATGAACCCAAAGAAAATAATTCACGCAAGGAATTATAGTAGAACCAGTTGTTAATAAATTGATCCAAATCTGGATCCTTACAAATGCATTTATAGGCCAAACACAGGAAAAGTTTTTTTTAGCACTGCGTTTTACTACCCGGTCGGGTTATACACTTATATACTAATCACGTTAATAGTTTTAGGGATAGGGAAGGTTATATTTATAGGAAGTGTACCCGTATTTGCGTGGAGGTAGAATGGAAAACCATTTTGAAAAACCCACTCTTTGTAGCCTACACCTGACTGAGATTCGAACCTCGAGCTCCCCGTCATCGGCAGTCTAGTCTACTGCGAGAGTAGTGCTCTAGATCACGCGGCCATCGAGGTGGGTGCACAGGAAAAGTTGCTTCTAGTTTTTGTAATCAAGAAACTTATTTTCGAATTTATCTGTTATTAAAATCTTGTGATTGTGAGATGAAATGGAGGACCTACAGTTTAACGTGGGATCCGAACCACGGTGGAAGGGAAGTAAAGCCGTCGGTCCCATGTCAATTGTGGCATTTAAAAGAACCTTCTGGCAAAATTGGTAGGCGCTGTCGCGCTTGCTCAGGGAAATTCTCGCGAACTTATATAATCAATCAATTCAGAAAGTGCACGCTAAATACCGTAAATAAACTGGTAAAAAAGGAATGAAATAGTTATGGCAGCTATCATAAAAAATTAATCAGAGAAGTAGCCACTATGAAAATACGACGCGCCATTTATACGTCCTTTGTGCTCATCCTTGTTTCGAGGATTGTTAAGGTTATCAACATATATATATTTATATTAAAAAAAATAGTTTGTGTATGTGTAAATTCAAAGTTTACTATGTAAACAAACTGGTATATATTTAAAAAAAATTAACACTACTAGTATATAATACATTAAATTAAAACCAATTCTATCAATCTATTTTTCTTTTTTGTTTTGTTTGAAAGACAGGGAGGCAACTGTTCCATAAAACTTTGATTTCTTCTGCGCATGGTTTGTTAGTTATGAAAACTAAAATTTGAAGCTTCTAAGCCTATGTTATACCCTTCACCTCCATCTTGGCGTGAGCCATATTTGGAAAAAACAAACCCCTTCTTAAATTAATAGCGTGGAATTTCTAGACGTCAGCAATTCTTATGGTTCTTAATATTATCTCATTTGAATGTTGTGAATGATTCTTAAATGGCAAAAAAAAAATGTTTTTGTATTAACTGTCACTTTCCTTAATATATAACAAGAAATATCATGGCTATGGGAGTATTTCTAATTCAACCATCATATCTAGTGTCCACTACGAATAGTTAATTAGTTTTTAAACTGATGATAACATGCTTGAAGATACGGAAGTTGAGTCATTTTTCCCTTACTTCATGTTAATTTAAATCTAGAAAGAGAGAGTGATTAGCGTACCAAGATTGCAATAATTGTCTCGTCATCTTGTGATGTCTGCAGATGTCACAGACGGACTTTCTCCCCTCATTACCAGTGACGTTTTGCGGACCAAACTGTCATCAATTAACTTGTCACTGTTCAATTTTGTCTTGTCTGGTCGCGTCGAATCTTCCGGGTATTTGTTCAAACCTACTCCCGGTCCAATCTTACTCTTTTAGAGGAAGTCACACTACGATTTAAATAAGAAGCGACTAATTTTGGACAGTTGTAAACAAAAAGTATGAAAACAACTTTCGATTTTCATGGGAACTGCAACAATAATTTTTCAATACCTATGAAAAAATAAAATAAACAAACCTGTTTATAATATTGACCGCAAAATGAAATGTTTTTATTTTCAAAAAGTTCATTTCTACCAAATTCACAATTTGCTCTGCTACTTTATAATTCGAACTAGTTTAAACCCGCTTCGGTGGCTGCGTGGTATAATGCGCTACTCCCGCAGTTGATTAGACAGCCGATAACGGGGAGATTGGGGTTCGAATCTCGGTCATGTGTACTGAGGGTGGATTTTCCTATATGATTTTCCACTCTCTCTCCAGGCAAATACGGGTAAACTTATTTTAAATATAACCTTCCTAATCTCTAAAACCATTAGCGTTTTTAGTATCTAAGCATGTAACCCGAACGGTTAGTAAGACATGGTGTTAAAAATACTCTTTTAGGCCACCTACTTGGAAATAAAATGAACCAAACCTAACCTATACCCCAATTTTCTTATGAATGCACTTATATGAGAGCTAGCTAAAAGCTACAAGAGCTATTTTCACGTATTCATAGACAAGTCATGTGATCTGCATCTGTCACTTTTGATAGATATTATCAAAACCTAAAACATATCACTAATAATAATATAGTAAAATTTATCATTGTTGACAACAAATAATATGTTTGCATTTTTTTAAAGAAGCTCCAAATTTCCATTCGTAAGAAAATCAAGGTCTATAAGTAGTGTTGTCGGGAGTAGGCTAGAGAGGGACGAAGTCCACCTTACTTTTTTAAAGAAATGAGTATCCCCCGCCCCACCGCCCCCCTTTTATTTTCATCACCAAATACGAAAAGTGATGATGGCCCAATACTAGCTAATAATTGACTACTACAAATAACGTTGAGTAATTTATTTCCTGTTATTTTTTTTATTTTTTTAGGATAAATATAAACTTTTTTTTATAAAAAGAAAACCCACCATCTGTCATTACTGACCTTTCACTGTCGTATTTCGAGGACAACGGTGAAGTTATCTTTTATATGGTTAGCACCATTTCGATTTGGTGTTTGTATTTTTGCCATGAACCCTCTCCTTTAAATAGTCAATATTCCGTGCATTGGGTTACTTCCTTGGTATTCAACTCTTTTTTTTTACGTACCCCCAGAGATATTATATAGCCTGAGCACGTGACCACTTCATTGATCAGGTAATAACTAATTTAGAATCCACTTTGGTGCACGCATAATTGAGCGTGCTACCATCGCAATAGACTAGACTAGACTGCCGATGACGGGAAGATTGGGGTTCGAATCTCAGTGGGGTGTACTGAGGGTGGTCTTTCCTAAATGATTTTCCACTCTCCCTCCACGCAAATGCGGGAATACTTAATCTAAATTCAACCTTCCTCATCCCTGAGACGTGGTTATATATATATATATATACTGACTGACCAATGTAAGTACAGATGTTTTGTGATTGATTGTTGTGCAAATGTACAATTATAGACTTATTTTTAGATTCTTCATTCACTTTTTTATGATATTGGAAACTCTGTTAATAGCGTACATACATTCACCGACCAACGTAATTGTATAGGCCTATAGATTTCGGCTTTACTATTAAACATTTCTAAACATACAGTATATATGGTTTATTTGAGGTATTTAACATACGCTTCCTAAACCGACTGATTATATCAGTACACGACTTATAAACTAACTTAAATATAGAACATACACAACACCCAAACCCTGGCCGTTAATTTATCACTGTGAAAGGTAAAACCCACATTTAACCCATTATAGATATTTCAACCATGTTGGGAATCGAACGTAGGACTCTTAGATCAGTTAACAGACACGCTACTGACTGAGTTGGATGTGAGTACAATCAAGGATAGAATTCAGCGTTTATAAAAGTGTACTCCTTGGAGCCCTGGGGCTTCCGGAGACCCCTTCAGAGGATCGTCGAAACTTTAGAATCTTTGTGGGTCTGGATTTTTGAAATACACTTCAACCAAAACCAAATATTGCATATTATTGATTGCCAAAGAAGACACGTGGTTGCAACTTTCTTCCATTAAACAAGAGATACTAATTTTTTTTAATGTTAAGATGCAGGCGAAGGGAGCGCGAGTATTTTTACAGTTTTTACAGAATTGAATTTTTTTGGCCAAAATAAATCAAATATTTCTCCAGTAGTAATATAGAATTTAGTTTTATGCACATGCTAATATCAACATATCTTGAATATCTGTCAAAGGTGTCTTGGAATTTTGTCAAAACATTTTAAATAAAGAGAAACCGTTACAAAATTCTACGACACCCTTAAAGGATATACAAGATTTGTTGCTATTAGCATGTGCAGAAAACTAAATTCTATGTTACTACTGGAAAAATATTGGATTTATTTTGGCCAAGAAAACTTAATGCTATAAAAACTGTAAAATTACTCGCGCTCTCTTCTGCCGCACCTTAACCATTGCCACTATTCTCACTAAAAAAATTGTTTTGGAAAAAATAAACATAGGTTTTGTTTAAAAAATAGAGTTTTTACTTATCAAGTTATTTATTGTTAAAATTAAATTAGTTAAAACATTTATACAGTATTTATAAAATGTCACAGCGTATTAAATTCTAATACCAAAGGTTAAAATTTTTTAGAACTGCTGCTTATACAAAATACAACAACAAATAAACCAGTTTGCTGTCAATAGAAGGTGTCGTTTTCTGGAATTGCGGCTTTCCCTTTGAATATTTTTAAAATTTGACATTTTTAGACACATCTTCAGTGCATAAGCTTTCATTTAAAAATAATGATGAAAAACTGTAGTGGAGAACTCAGAAAATCATCGTAGAAAATAATCGTGTCACGCTTGAAATTTATAGATGTTAACAAAGCACAAAATTGATTGTTTTGTGTTATAGGGCAAAGAGTGTGGAAAGCCTAATTTTCTTAGGGAAGAGTCCGCTGGAAAATGTTACTATAATTTTAACCAATGAAAGTCATTATAAGTATAGCCTATATTGACACCCTTTAGTGGAGTCCATCAAAATCCTTGGGAGATTCGGACCTCCTCCTTTCTATTCACTTGGATAGGGGGCACCTGAACTTTTTTTTTAAATATATATTAGGCCCCTAGAAACCTTTGCGTGTCCTTAGATTGATATAGATAGACAAGTGTTTGATCGACTTCCGTAACACAACTGTGACGTGTCTGTAATAGTGTCTGTTGTGCCGCAGGTGCTAGAGCTGATGAAGGAGGTAGCGGATGACGACGACTCGAGCGACATCTCCGGCTACCACTCCGACTCGGACTCCGCCATCATGATGTCCGGCAACTCCCCTTACATCAGCAAGAGGGCAAGACACAACTTCCTCACGAGATCAGGTGAGTTCCACAGATCCGGTGAGGGCAGGGAGGTCTACTTTACTTATTTCCCACCACGTCTCCCTACCCGTTCGTGATGTACGCACTACACCAATGGAGTAGGAATCATGAAGGTAGAATATAGAGAGAAATGTACCCGCATTTGCCACCCTAAGTATACCCTGTCGGGATTCAAACCTCAAACTCCCCATCATCCAGTCTATTGCGAGAATGATGCCTTAGACCAGTAGATCCCCAACCTGTGGATCGCGAACAATTTTTTTTGGTAGGAAGCGAAAAGTTTTAGAGATGTAAACATTTTGTAATTATTTGAAAATAGAAAACAAATTAAAATTGGGAAAGTGAAAAATACGAAGAAAAAGAAAGGCTTATAATATACAGATACACTAAAAAAATACAAAAGTTGAAAAAGGTTATTGAAAATACTTACGTTAGTCACAGTTAGGTGGATCGCGAAAGTTTGTAGTTATAAAAATTGGGTCACGGTTCTAAAATGTTTCAGAACCACTGCCTTAGACCAGTTATTCTCAACTTGGGTTAAGTGGAGATCTATTGGGGGAGAAGGAGGGGGGCGTAAAATTTAATATATATATATATATATAATTTAAAACTTTGTGATCCACATATCATTCACCACCCGTCCAGTCTAAACTGTATCTATAAATGGTTCTCATCAATCGGAAAGACACACATATTGGCCAGCTGTCAACGAAAATACATTACCATGTGAGCTATGCAAATACACTTTTTAAATACTTTTTAAATAAAGAGATAAAATGAAATTCTAGGATGCCCATGGTAAATATTCAAAAACTATTTGGATTACTATATGAAGGAAATTCAACAAACGTTTCTACTGAAATAATATTTGGTTTATTTTGTCCAAAATAGTTTTTGTTTTAAAAACTGGTAAAAACAAGTACGCTTCGTTTACCCTTTACCTTTACGGATTGCACTATGGCCTTATATTATGAGCTACGCCATAGTGGAACAATACAAAGTAAGCTTACTACCTTTCCGGTAGCTTAAGGCGGCCGCCTCAGTCAGCGAGAAAGTATCAATCGCTGTCGACCCACACGGCTTAAAATACAATGGTCTGTATCGTTTTCTGAAATTACCTCTCTGTTTCATCTAAGCTCTACTCCCTTTCACACTTCACCTACAACCACCCTTTATCATGTCAATAAGAAAGAAGGTCAATAAAACTACGAATCTTCTTATCTCAAGGTAAAAAGAAGAGCTCGTTGCTAGATATAAAATATCTTCAAATTTTCTGTTAGTCTATTAACACATCACTCTATTTGTTAGGGCAAGGTTAAATCTAGAACACTTTTTTCATCAAGCCTAGTCTCATAGCTCCGTAAATATGCTTAAAAACTCGTTGGAAATGAGCTAATGTCACATTTTCACACATTTATTTTTATTAATAAAACTCAAACTCTGGGGTTGTTAAAGAAAAAGAGATCTTTTGAAACATTTAGGCTTTATTTTGGCGTGAACAATATTTTGAAATAATGCATCGTAGAATTAAATATTGCATTAGAACTGTTAGGCGGCCCCTTTAACTACCATTAATTACCATTAACTACCATTCTACCCGCCTCGGTGGCGTAGTTAGCTAACGCCTTAGTTTCGTATTGCCGAGGACAGGGAAATAGAGGTTCGAATCCCAGTTGGGTGAACTGGGGGATGGGGGGTTTTCTTAAACGAATTTCTATGCGGGTTCACTTCATATAAATGCAACCTTCCCAATTCCTAACACATTAGCGTAATTAGTACTTGAGCGTATAACCCGAACGGGTAGTAAGCTGCGATGGTAAAATAAAAATAAAAAATAACTACTATTCCTTTCCTTCCCACCTTGATAAAACTTTCACGGTTCATGATACTTGACTTGGGACGTTTTTCCAAGCTGGCACTCAATGAGTAGCCCCAGGGCTACTTCCAAAACAGTCCTGAACTTGTGTCTTGACATGTGATCTCATCTAGCTGACCCAGTTCACGTCACATATACTCCATGTCACATTGTTCCCATAACATGCCATATACATATAGCGACGGATTCCCAGGATGTGCCATGGGTGGTTTTAATTGTTGCCAGTAAAGCCACTAAAAAAATCGGCGTTACAAGTTCCTAGGATCGCATTTATAATCAACACCAAATCATTATTCCCCCCTTTAATTTTCAAACACCGAACCGTATAAAAACAAGATTTGGACCACCACCCGGAAATTAGCTTAAATCTCACAGAAAGGGCTAGACCACGTCTGAGGCACATTGCTCTGAAAAATACCTACCTTGCTTGAGGCTTTATCCGAGAAGAAGATACAGTATTTATGTAAATGTAGAAGCATGACAACCAGACAGGGATTTAAACCCGGGTCATTCGGTTTCACGCACTGACCGCTCTACTGTCTGAGCTTTCATGGAACTCCTCCGTTTTATTGTGTCATTCAATAAAAAATAAACAGACAAACGCAAGAAGTTTCCGGACAGCAGTAAATGCTTTAAGCCAAACGACCGGAGTTCAAGTCCCTGTCAGCTTTTTTTGTATATTTATGTAATCACTCCATTGTATTGTCATATGAAAGGATGTATTTGTTTAAAATATTATATGTAATAGGAGTATTATAGAAAGAAACGTTTTGAAAATGTAAACATATTTTTTGTGGTAAATATTGATAACATTTTACTATATTATTAGTATTTTTTTATAGGTGTTGATAATATCTATTAAAAGGGACATTACATGACTTTAAATATGAATACGTTCAAGGGCACCTATGTGGATTTTTCAAATGGGGGGCGGAATGGAGCCACGTCTGCCGGAGGTGTGACATCCCCCTCCCCCTTCTCGAGAGATCATTTCAGGAATTTAACCTTTTGGAAAAGAATTTCAGAGTATTTTAACATAATTTTGAGTTAATTATATGATTTTCAAGAGTCCAATTTTTACAAAAAATAAAAAATAGTTGTTCCATTGAAAATAAATTTGATATTTTTTACAAGTTTATTGAACAGAACAAAATGAAAAGAAAGCTGTTTAAGAGGTAATGGGAGGAAATCTACGTTTTGTCATTTGTATCTCTGTTAACTCTGATATTGATGATTCAACGTTGTTAGTAGCAAATTGCAGCCAAATCCCAAATACACAGTTTTATTTTTTCATTAAAATTAACACACAAAAAAGTAAATATTGCAGAGTGATATGGGGGGGCTGCAGCCCATGAATATGTGAAAGTAGATTTGATAACTTCCTGTGAGATTTTGACTATTGAGCTTGGTGATCGTTCACCGAAGGAATAAATTATGTTTGTGCCGATGGGCTTTGGTTTCGAGTATAACCGTACCATTGAAATGTTTCGTCCAATGCTTACTGTGTACAAGGCTGAGCGATTGTTCTTGTGAACATTTTTAGGACTAATTTTATAACTAGAATTAACTAAACTAGAGAACGTAAGAACCGAAAGAACAGAGTCATTATTATTATTATTATTATTATTATTATTTAGCACCGCGTCTTACTACCCGTTCGGGTTATACGCTTAAGTACTAATTACGCTAATGGATTAGGAATTGGGAAGGTTGAATTTAAAGGAAGTGAACCCGCATTTGCGTGGAGGGAGAGTGGAAAACAATTTAGGAAAAACCACCCCCAGTTCACCCGACCGAGATTCGAACCTCGATCTCCTCGTCCTCGGCAGTCGAGCTCAACACGACTAGCGCGTTAGCCAACTACGCCACCGAGGCGGGTGACAACAGTCATACCCAGACAAATAAATGGCGCGACACAATCGCACAAATTTTGTCGTATTGTTTAATATAGCTTGGAAGAAAAATTTTCAAAAATAGCTTCTCAATAAATTGCCCTTAAGTAAGCTTTCCTTATAAAAACAAGCACATCATCTTGTTAATCACGATAAACACTATTTATGTATAGATTTAAAACCAAATATCTCAAATATTTTCAAATTTTCAAAAATAAGTTATTTACAAACTATATACCCAAAAATTATTTTGTATTTGTAAAAATAAAAACGTATTCCTATTTATCATAAGAAACTATTCCTAGACACCCATTTTAAACTCAATCTCCAGGACAAATTTCTAAAAATTTCAAATTTTCTATAATTTTCGTAAGTTAACTACCCTTAAATTAATTTATTTTATAAAAATAAACATGCATTATTATTGATCATGTAAAATAGAGCCATATACCTCATCGGAGCTATTTAAATAAAAAAAAGTTTACAACAAATATTCACCATTAAACCTCCTACTATTAAATTAATATTATTTCTTTAGAAGAACAAATATAGCCTATATAATAATTATGTGTGATGTAAACATCTTAACAGAGACCCATTTTAAACCAAATCACTACAATAAGTTTTTTAAATATGCAAATTTAAACAAATAGTATTCAATAAACTACCCTTAAAAGAATTTTACACCAAAAAACATGTATTTGGTTTTATTTGTCATATCAAACACTCGCCAGATATACATTTTTAACAAAATAGTTTAGCCATTTTCAAAATATTTCCAATTTTTGAAAACTACTCATCAGTAAACTACGCTTTAACGAGTTTTTACCCTAAAACCACAAGTATACACTGTTATTTAGGAGGTCAAACAATCCCTAGATATCCATTTTAAGCTAAATCGTTAAAGCCATTTTTGAAAAATAGATCTCTAGAAATTACTGTCAAAATAAATTGATTCTTTTTAAAAATTGCAGCTTCTTTTTTGAATACTTTTGAAACTTGAGATTTCTGGTACATCCTCATTAAAATAAATAATATAAATTAGTTGGGTAAAGCTTCGTGAATAAATTGTGAAAAAGTAATCGCTTCAAGCTTTGAATATAACGCGAGTTCGAATGGCCACATCTTATCTCTATCCTCCTTTTTTATTATTCGTCCTTTTTCCGCCATGCTAAACTGTACGACATATAGATGCGTCCTGCAGGTACAAGGCATTGCGGGGCTACCAGACGCGGTAACTGTACCGGAAAGATGGGGCGTGTCCCAGAAGTGGGATGTGATGTAGTATAGTTCCCGCTCAAACTGCCCGAAGGAAACAAATTCCTCGCTGTAGCAGTTCACTCTGGTTACAGACTTATTAGTCCACAAAGCACATTATAAAGGGTAAACGAGGCGCCCCCCACTCCCCTCCCCTCCACTAACCTCAAGCCAGCAATTTTTTTTTAGCACCACGTCTTACTAGCCGCTCGGGTTATACGCTTATGTGCTAATTACGCTAATGGTTTTAGGCGTTAGAGATTTTGTATTGATAGGAAGTGTACCCGCATTTGTGTGGAAGGATAGTTTAAAAACTATTTAGGAAAAACCACCCTCAGTGCACCTGACTGAGATTCGAACCTCGATCTCTCCATCACCAGCAGACTAGTTTACTGCGAGGGTATCGTGTTACAAAAAACCATGCGGCCACCGAAGCGGCTAAGACAGCAAATAATTTTGTTGAAAGCTTAGAACATATTAATTAAACAATAATACAACGCATTGAAGATGTCAGATGCACAAATTATATTTTAAGAACAGACTTACAGCTTGATATTAAATAAATATATTGTTACGTTCTTTAGAATTTCCCCTAAAACTACCAATTGGGGAAAAAAAATAATCAAAATAATAGTTTTGATACATGCATTGGTGGGCGCACGCTAAATGTCAATCACATAATATATTCTGGGTTGTCGGTCATGTGTAAGTTGGGATTTGAATCCAATCTGGGTGTATTAAAAGAGATTTTTCTTCGGTATTTTTCCACTCTGTCTTCACGCTAAAGATACACATCGTCTACATTCTACCTTTGATTCATATTCAAATAGTGTAATTAAATGCATACAACCCAGGTAGAAAGGGATATGTGGAGCAAAACATTATCGATCCATTATATTTTCCCTCAAAATTTAAGTTTTGAGTTTACCACTGGTCCACAGGACCATATTTTCAGGTACTAGGAAGACTGTCTACAAGTCTAGGGATACCCCAGTTTGATGTTGAATCAATGAACCAGAGAAAGAACAACATTTCTAGAAATAGCTAATGTCTAGACAGGAAAGGACCAACTTTAAGTAACTCGATTGATTTAATTTTTATTTCGACCTGAATTTTAAAGAACATTGTAGGCGGATTCAATTATTCTTTTTCTTCCTTTGTTGAGGTATTAAAATGAGTTTATTGAAACCAACAATGGATGAGAAGAGGAAGGGCAGGTGATTGTTGTAAAAGTGACCGAATGACCCATTGCCGCAGGCTATCAGTCGTATATTGATGAGATGTTGCAATGACTGGGCAAATCATGAATGGCAGGTCAATTACAAATCACGGTCGAGTCTCATGCCTACCATTATATTACATTTACGACGCAGTAGAGGAGAGACCATCTTTGATGGCTTATTTGGTATGCAAGTCCAACTCACTCAAGGCATGTAGGGCTGTAATAAACCAATCTTATTATTATACTGCAGTTTGTACATTTCAACTTTCATAGGAAGAGCCTCATCTTACATCTAGAAAAGTTACTAGATCTAGCTTTCATGTATTCATACATAAAGTCATGTGATCTGAAGCTGTCACTTTTAATAGATATATCAAATACCTAACAAATAACACCAATAATATAGTAAAATGTTTTCAATGTTTACCACACAAAAAAAAAGTTCATATTTCCTAAAGATAATTTCTTACCAAAATCCTACTAAATAATTTTATCATCAAAGAAAAAAAATGTAGCCATACCCCAAGACATCTGTTCTGCAGTTGTTATGACAGGAGTTGTCAATCCATATGATTGTAAGAAAATGTAGGGTCATTTTTATCGCTATGTTTACTATCTCCCGTGTTTTATTTTAAATGTACTTTAAAAAGGTTTTTTATACAGTAATCTGATGTTACAAAAAAAATTAATCATTGATAGCAACTTCTATAGTGGTTTTTTTTTCTTGTAATGATATGTCAGGACTATAAGCAGCTGAGAATTTTAATTATTGTAGATTTCAAACCATTCATTTTCCTTTAATAAAGCCTTACATGAGATCGCTGATCAGATCCTGGATAATAAAAATCCACATAAATAGTAGATCAGTGATTCTCTAATAGGGATGTGCGAAGCTTATACTTTGCTTCAAATATTTGTGAGCTTTGACTTCACTCCAAAAATAAATTCATATTTGACAAATAAGAAGCTTAAAAAAAAAACCCAGGGCTGTAACTACCACCGGGGCAGTGCCCCACGGCCCCCGAGCATAGGGGGCCTCCAAGTGAGGATTTGTTTGGATTCTGAACGAAAGCAGACCAAAGCTTTAATCAAACGCATATCGTCTCAATATATTTAACTCTCGCTGTTTTTCTTTGCCAATCCGTTAAAACTTCGCAATACGAGAATAAGAGTCGCTGGCAATGATAAAGGATTGAAAGGACAGGAGAGAGTTTACTTGTGAGTGGTGGCGCAGTGGGTAGGGATGTGAGCAGATCAAAAACATCCAATAACTAACAACACACGTCAACAAGACTTATTAAAAGAAAGTGGTAATGTAGGATTTAGAGGTGTGAGGGAAAAAAATAAAAAAGGAGGGCCCCATTATTATGTTGCCTCGGGGCCCCCAAGCCTATAGTTACTGCCCTGAATAAACTTAATGAAGCTTAAAATACACATTTATATTAGTTTTTTTAATTTGTGCTGTTATATAAATTATAAATTAATGCTCACATTCTTAAAGTCTCCAGTAATTCAATTGATATGTTATGATATTATTTACTTGATTCATCAGCTTAGGCCAAAATGCTAAACATTTTTGCAAGAAAACATTTTGTATTAATTATTATTAGTGACTAGAACTATATAGATACTCACAGCATATAAACATATTCTAACATAAAACATCAAAAAGATGTTTGAATTTCAATTCGGCTTCAGGAATATTTTATATAATTCGATTCAGCTTCACATGGACTTCATACACCCCTAATTTTTAAGTTAAAGTTGTCCTTACAACATTGTTGTTTTATTTTACCATAAGAGTGTTATTTTATATATTTATTAAACCAATTGTTCATCCCCCTGGTGTAATGACGACTGATTGCATCATGCTCCAGTGAGGTCGAGCAACAAATCGAGCATGTGTCGCACGTCAGTGCTGCTACACCACCAGCTTAGCTCCTCCAGTGGAGTGAGTTCTCAGACCCCCAACTCCATGTGTGGCTCAGAGAGCCCACCGGAGCCCACTGCCCACCCAGACACGTCATCCACCTCTTCAGGGAACAGTGGACCCCTCAGACCACGACAACTCAAACATAAGAAGGAACTGCACAAGCTCAATTCCGCAGGTAAATCAAAAAGCAATAGTTTTTTTATTATCTTACTCTATGCCAACTCCTGGACCCAGTACCTATGTTTTTATTACTTTAATTTGTGTACAATTTATTTTAAAATATATTTTACACTATTATTAATGTTATTACAATCATTGCTACTAGTGTTGGTGGTTCGGTTTGTACGTGTTTTTACCTGATAGCTTATTGGATGTATTGCAGACAGTTTTCTAATTAAATGTTTTCTATCCACTCTCAAGATGCAGTACAGCATTGTTTAGCACATATATGTGCATATAACCTGAACAGGTAGTAAGATGCGGTAATAAAAAAAACCACACTTTTATGAGACTAATAAACTCCAAGGCAATCATATTAGTTAGATATACCGTATTTATTCGATTCTAAGACACCATTGATTGCAAGACACACGTTCATTTTTCATTACTGCCAATAGAAAAATGCTTTGTCTCCAAGATAATAAATAAATACTCTAAAATACCTTATATCTAAGAAATAGTTTTATTACAGAATTAATTTACTATCAACAATGTTGCCTTAGTTGTAAGTATGTTAGGTATGTTATTCAGCTCTTCCTTCTGAATCAATATCAGAGTCTACTTCACATTTTGAATCTTGATTCTTATGAGTTGTTTTTGTATTTATTATTTCATAAAATATCGTCTTCCGAGCCATCGAGAACGTTGGTCGAAAATTAGCTGTGATTCTAAGATGCCAACAATTCTAAAACACGCACCATTTTTAGAGGCGTTTGCAAGGGAAATAGAGTGTGTCATGGAATTGAAATAATACGATATTATTAAATTTATGTAAAATTTTATCCACAAATTATTTTCCGCGTAAACCTGACTGTACAGGTTCGTCTTCTTCTTCTTCTGGTACTGTAGCATGCTGTGAGGGATGCCAACCTCGTGCCTCACTACAGGTGCTTCCCCCTAGCAGCGACGAAGAGTTGGCCACATTACGAGCAGAGCTGGAAGGACTCCGCTCTGAACTGAGCAGAGCCAACACTAGATTAGTAGTGGTGCAAGAGTCAGAGAAAGGACTCAAAGAAAGGTAAAAACTATCACTGTAAGTCGAAATGTTAGTACAGCCTTCTTTTTTGATCAAACTCTTAAGACTTCAAGAATAAACACACTACTTTATTTGCATACAATATGTCACAAATAAAAATGAGTTGATTATGTTATATAAATATTGTTAGTTCTTGATATTGGAATCTTGACTCAAACCTTATAAAAGTATTTATAATGATGGATTAAATTTAGTCTATATTGTGATTATTTGATGTTTTTAATTAAAAATATAATTATCTTGTTTAATAAACATTTGTAATCAAATACATATTTTAAAGAATGTTCCAAATATTATTTTTATATAGTTTGTGATGAGCATATCAAGCGATTCTCTGCGAAGAGTTGTATGGTTTGAGCAAACTATAATCAGAAGATAAAAGTCAGTAATAACAGATTAAAGAGCTATCAATAAAAATAAAACTCTTAGGAGAAATATCATTAAAAAGTTTTTAATTAAATTATTGCTTTTGTCATGTGATGTAAGATTATTATTAATTGTGACACCGTCAGGTTTAGGGTGTGCTCTTATCAATGGTGCACCCGGGAATTAATTTTTTAGTGGGAGGACCAGACTATATAAAGAATATGTTATTTTTGTACTTTTTCCAAGTTGTGAATTACAGGAGCACTTTTAATGTTTATATCAATATACTTTTTGAAAATAAAGTTGTAGGCATCCCATTAAAGTTTGACCTAAGTAGCCTATATTATCCCATTTTCAGTGCTTTTATTGTAACTCATAATATATTTTAAGTTTTTATTAATATCATTTGCGATCTTGAGGGGAAAGAAGGGGATAAATGGAGAATTTGTCCTTCTGGTAATGCCACTGGATTATGTGTCCGACATGCACACCGAAGATTGGTTACAATTAGGAGCCAATCAGTACTGATATAAAATCATATTTTCTAATGTATGATTTTTGATATTGATAACCACACTATTGATACAATGAAACAATTGATCAGAATTTCTGTTTGAGCACTCATTGGCTGCTTTCAGACTAGCGACATCGATCCGAAGTCCTGCAGTACCTGACAGGGAGGTGGCCGAACGACTTGTGCGTTATTATGGCAGTCTGTATGCCACAGCCCGAGTCGACACCCTCGACGCATTGGATAACCTCCCCCCACTTCGTGATGCTCACGAACTTAAGTCTAAAATATTGTTTTCAGTCATTGTGGTGAGTCGGAGCATTTCTGACTCCAACGTCTCTTCTTGTCTCTGTTTTTCTTTCTGACATCTCATTTGCTCACTTGTAGATTCTTTCATTGCCATCAATTTCTTGATTTTTCTTTACTTTCCATAACTTGTTCTTAGTTTCTCTTTTTTTCCAAAAAAGCTCAATTTTGAAATACTTTGTTCAAACTCTAGTTCACCAAAACTTTATTTAATTACTGTTGTGATTCTTAAGCTGTGTAGTGTTTAGGAAAGTATTGTATATATTGAGCTTTTGTCAATTTCACAATCAGATTAACTAATAATTTTTTCTATTGGTGGTCATAACAAAATAACATATTCTGATTGGCTTAGTAGTATTAAATATTCTTGATTACTCTATACTTTCCTTTCAATTTACTTTAATTTCTTATTATTTAATATACATAACTATATAGTTATAGCGTTTAATGTTTCACTCTAAACAAAATTCACTAACCTATATTATTATTAGTTTTTAAATCTGAAGGTATAGGTATTCACTAGTTTAAAAAATTAGAGCAATTGAAACAAACTGCCTATTTTCATTAAAATAATGGTACCCTACATTAGATGGATGATATACCTTATGATAACATAACATTCAAGAATAAAAAATTGTCAATTAATAGAAATAGTTTGGAAAGAAATTGTATGTTCGTTTGTGTAGTTTTGAAACATCTTCAATTACTTTTTCAAAAACAGTTGTTTATATAAATTCCAAAATAACAAACTAATTTTGAAAAACTACCACACAAAACATTTTGCTAGGTAAAAATTAACTATTTAAAATACGGGTAAGCTAAGTCTAAACATAGCCATCAATATTCAAAAGGGCTGGGATACATTTTTAATAAAAAATATAAATATAGGTATGTCTTCACTGAAGATGGAGTTTAACATCAACTTTAAACTTCAATAAATGAGGAAAACATAAAGATGATATAATAACATAGAATATTTAACTGTATAAAATTTTGTTTTTCCAAAACAAATTTTATTTCAATATAACTTGGAATTTCTATTTGTTAGTATGTGATAACATAACTTATATATTTGTAGCAAGTATGAAGTGAATTTATAAAAATTGAATGTTTTAATGTAGATAGCTATTGTATTATTATTATTTTTCTTTGAATAAAACAATTGTTTTCATTGAAGACATAGGCCTACCTTATATAATTTATAAAATATAATTTGCATGACTTATTTTGTACAGGATGAATACAAATATGAAATGAATGGTAGTTTCTGGAAATATATGTGTATTGAAATATAATTTTTAAAGTTTTTCTAGCTTTAAAAGTTTCTGCAATTATTCTTTTTAAAGGCTTGAGAGCAGAAATTCACAAAGAATGATAGAAAATGAGCTATTTATGTAAATAAATGTTTTGTATGGATTAAAATGAAACATTTAAGATATACAAAGAAATAATCATAGAACTAGCTAACTTATAATAATGAAAAAGATTAAATACAACCAATTTAATCCAAAACATGATTTAAATATTGCTGTTTTGGTATTTTAATAAAAGTAAATTTTAAGGCACATGCGACCATGATGGCAGCATACAAAGCCTTCTTAAATATCAGAGTGGCCCTTAGGATTTCCCCAGAAACAATTTTAGAGTGGTTCTTCCAGTTATTTTCTGAAATTTGGAATGGTCCTCATCTCGTACATTTATGAAAATTCAATACTCTTAAAAGCTATTTAGTTTTTTTTTTAAATCGATGTCTCTAGAAGATATTTGAAATGGTTGTCCCTTATAGATTTTTTGCGGTCAAGATACCACCATAAGCTATTTGGAGTTTGATACAACGCCATCTTTCAGCTTCGTCATCTAAAACAGCGGTTCCCAACCTTTTTTCGCTTGTATGCCCCTTGGCAATTCATTTGCATAAATTCTGCCCTAATTTTAGCAAAATGTTTAATTACTACAGTAGTAGTTATTTCTAATTTATTTATTGCAAATGAAAATAAATGGTCTAGTAATGGGATTAAAAAACAATGTAATAATAAGGTGAAATACATTTTTATATTCAAAAAGCAAAAGTTACAATAAAAACTAACACATTTAAAGTATTTATTAATAACTATAAAACTATTTCCTGTTTGAAATTGGAATCATTTTCTCAAATAAAGAAGAATATCCGGACCGCCCCTAGCTATATTGTTGAGTTAATTTAATAACTTTTGACTGATCTTTCGTCTTACACTGCTGGCAAATGTAGCTCTTTTCATTATTTTAATATTTTCACGTACCCCCAAACTTCCTGGCATGTTGAGAACCGCTGATCTAGAATATTAGAGGGAGTGAAATAGCTCTCATGGGCGGGGGGCAATTTATTCCAAAAGGGAAGAAGCTGGGTGGAAGGCTAATTCTTCCGGTTTTGCCCTTACTGTATGACTGTATTGTAATAGATATAGTCTCGGTGTTTTATTTTGGGAGCTCTAGTTGTACTAAATTCTAATTTAAGTATTTCTTTAAGAAATCATTATTAACTAAACCTATAGAGCTAGTTTTTAAACTGCAGAGCTACGAAATATATTTCCAGAAACTGCATCCTATGAAATTCTACAAATTGTTTTGTTTATATTTTCTTCACAACTCCTGTCTCACTAACAAACACACACCAACAGACAAACATTTAAACACTATTGGAGTCCACAAGACATAGGATTACTCCTGTGTTAAGTTTTTAAGTTGTCCTGACCATGTTTGTTGGAATGGCGTGGTGGCAGTTGGCGTTCCGCTCAAGTCAAGCCCTGCTCGCAATGAAGAAGGACCACATTCGGCGCGTACTCCACATCACCCCGCCCGCCCCCTGTGAGGGGGTGTCACCCCCTAACACCACAGTGCAGAGCCCAGTAGAGTCAGAACTAGAAAGACAGGTAGAGCTGTATCTTCGCAGGACTGTTGAAATGTTTGACCTTACCAAGTGTGGTGATGTAAGTAGAGCCTTGTCACAGTAACTTGATTCAAGGGTGCCACCTATTTGAATAGACACATCCCCACATCGCAATATTTATCATGAGAATCTCAGTCTGGAAGTTTCAAAACCACTCATATAATCCTAAAGTGTAAGAAATTTTTATTTTATAATTCATTGAAATTTGAATTTAAAAAAGGCTATATATATTCTCCCCCCTCTTTAATTTAATCTCAAAAATGTGAAATTGAGCATAAAGTGTCATTGAAAATGAGCTAATTTTATTTACCTTCTTAAAAAATACTTAAAAAAAGAATAAACTTTAAATGTAAAGTTTTTAATTACATGGGGATACGTTGACACCTTTCCTTGAATAATTTATTAAAATTAAAATAACAAATTACTTAAATAATGGAAGATATCTGTTTGAAACATTATTTCTACAATCCAGTAGGTGGCTCCCTTAAAAAAGGTTTATATTTGTAGATACGTGATGCATTATTATTCACAGTTTTAAGGTAATCTTCCTGACATATCAGAAAGCTACCACTTATTGAGCTTTTAATAAAATTTACCAGTGAGTAAATTAAAAAAAAAAGTCTTATTATTACACATGTGTGTTTTTTTTTAGGAGGTGTGTTCACAAATTTGGGCTACTCTGTATGATTACCCATGTCTCAAGGATTGCCCAGGACTGGTGCAATATGTCAGGAATGCTGTGCGTCTATCATGGGGTCTTGTCAACCAGGTAAATGTCTTGAACTAAAGCCGAGATACTACCTTGACAACTCCTGTCAGAATATCTTAACACAATATCAAGTGAAACAACTCATTCGTTTCGATATAGTACATATTTATCTAGTCCTTTAAGGAAATACCCTTTCTATTTTCAAAGTACATTTTGTTATATATAAAATAAGTTACCACATGAAAGAGGGATGGTACCAAATAAAAGGGTACAAACTCATTTGGCTTTTACAATGAAAATACAAAGAGTTAATGGTTGCCCTTTGAGAAGAAAATTGTAAGCTATTTTGTGTTAATTTCCTTTTATCACATTTCACATTCTTTTATCATAAATTCCAGTTTGGAAGGTGAGTGGAAAACCTTCTTTGAAAAACCACTTTCAGCACACCTGACCGAGATTCAAACTTCGATCTCCCTGTCATTGGCAGTATAGTCTATTTCAAGAATGACTCCTTAGACAATGTGACCATCGAAGCAGGTTTTAATTAATAAGTATTTTAGATGGTTCATACACTTTAATGCGTTCATAAACTTATAAAATGTGAAATGTTCCAGTCTCCTCCGTTCATCTTGGAATATGAGCAAAGAGTGTTTCGAAAGGACGTCCATGTAAGGTTCCATACATCTGATCCAGAGAGTGATCAGATCCGTACTTACCTGTGGCCAGCACTCTTAGAAGGCTGTGGGGGGCCTTGCGTTCACAAGGCTGTGGTCGTCACATGAACACTGGTGAGCAGAAAATATTATTTGTGCATATAGCTTGACACGTTTATGTTAACATTAAAACAACCAAGTATTCATATGTATAATTATCAGTATGATTAAATGATAGAATCAAGTGAGAAATTAAATATGAAAACACTCTGAGCCCCCTTTGTCATCCAGAAAAATATTGTTTAGTTATTTATTTTCTATTTGGGCAGTTAAGATTTACATTAAAAACATCACAGATTTTACCTAAAGGATGCTACATGGGAGTGCACTGAGATGCATTGCAGATGTTTATAAATCTCACATTATTTAAGAAGTTGTTTGATCTTTTTTGACAAAATGTAAGTGAAAACTATAAGCTGGTTTCTGAATAGTTCAAAAGTTGAGTTTATAGTGTTTTTTTTTAAATAGATGCTTTACGCAAAAATTTGTACTTTTGAATTTAAAGGAAAAGGTTAGAAACCTATATCTAGCATTCATCTATCAAATAAAGTAATGTTTTGACAGGGTATTATGTAAGTTATCACAAATAAAAAATAAAAACTCTAAACTTAGAATTTAAACTTTTTAACTGGGCAGAACTTTCACAAAAATTTTGATGAAAGTAATATTAAAAAAATACCAAACTACTTAATAAATAATCCTGTATTTCTAAACGTCTGCAATGTTCCTCAGTGCTCTACCTTGGACCACCCTTAATACATACTTTAGGAGTATATCTCATTCCCTACCTCCCTTCATACTCTAGTTAAGACAGTTAACTCTAAACCTGTTTAGGTTTTATGCATACATTAATTATGCTAATGGAATAAGGATGAGGAAGATATAATTTTAGAGGAAATGTACCTGTATTTGCATGGAGACAGAGTGCGAAAAATTTAGGAAAAACACTCTCTGTACACAAGACCGGGATTCAAACTCCAATCTCCTTGCCATTGTCAATCCAATCTAACACGAGAGTGAAGAATTTTATAACATGGCCACTGATGCGGGATCACTCTAATAGTTTCCAAATTCCCAATACTAATGTATAATTGATTTTATTCCAGATGATGGTTTATTCAAATATCCACCGACCTCGAGATGTGAAGACCTCAACACAGCACATGTTATACACGTGATAACGTGACAGTTTGTGTACCAACGAACTGATACTAAAGGTCCTTCAATGTACCATTAGTTTGAAATTACTACTTTTATTAGACTTGGTGCCATTTTATATTATGTACATATATCACAACTGTTGTACAGATATTTGCATTATTGACTTTGTATAAAGTAAATTTATTAGTGTACATATTAAAATATTTATGATAGGTCTTAACAAAATTGTTATGTATGTGTGCCCCTCTAAACAATAGGTAGCATGAAAGCAGTGAAATATTACCAAAATAATGTTGTTTGAAAAAAAAAACTCATGTCTGAACAATCAACATGACATCTTATTTGAATTTTGTTTTGAGATGTTTGTGTAAAAATATACGCAGATAGTATTGTCAATTTTCTATAAATACTAAAAACCAATGTTTTAAAAATAGCTTTTACAAGGAAAATAACTTATCTACACAAAAATTATTGAATTACATTAATTATTATATCATATTTAAAATAAAATATATTGATGTATACAAATATTTTTATGAACTTTATATTTTCTATTTATAAAAAGTAATTTAAAAATTAATGTATATTTAAAGTGTATAGTTAATGTGTTTATACAAAAAAATCTGGAAATCCTTTATTGGTTCAGTTTGGAAAAACTTTGTCTAATTTTTACTAACCAACACCTAAAATATATATTATAAACATGATTTAAATACAGTACAGTAATTATAGTATACAATAAGTCATGTTAACTATGTAATCCAAATTAACACTAGTTACACAAAATATCATTTGTTGTTTTGTTAATAAAATATTATGTCGACAAACAAATTTAATAATTTTATTTCCCTCCAACATAAGATATACATAATCAAGAGCATATAGTTAGGTACAATATGAATAGGCATATTCATACATTATCATTCAATAAAAGTTGAATGGTAAATACTGTATATATATAGTTCCAGTGAACAAATTTCAAGAGAACTTTTGCTTGATCTGAGAGTAGTGTCTGTTAATAAAAGTGGTACAGCACTGAGTATGCCATGTAGATTAACACAGAGTACCCTGTGAAGAAACAAATAAGCCTGGCCGGTTGCGGTAGTACAAAGACAGAGGATACCAACGTGTGCAAAAACCTCGCAGCTGTGAAGGTTCGGAACAAGTTCAACGCAATGTTTAGCTTAGGTGCTGTCGCAACGTAAAATAGTCCAAGAAACACAAACAGTGGGATGTTTTCCATGTCATTTCGATGGGCTCTGAAACCAAGAAAATAACTTTAATTTTAATTTATTTCATTGTTTTTTATTTAGGTATTTAACGTGCACTTTCTGAACCTAGTAACTATATTTCACCAGTGATAAAATGTTTCAGCTATGCCAAGAATCGAGCCCAGAACCCTTAGCTCAGTAGACAAACATGCTACCGAGTGAGTGTGAAGCTTTGAAATGTAAAAGTCAAAGGTCCAAATATCCTTCGCCACCCATAAAAACCTCCATAGCTTTGAAACATTTCAAAGCAAGAAGAAAACTTTGATATATTATGAACAGTTTGATACATATACTCATTTTTAAAACAGCTACTACAAAGTGTTTTAACACAAACTAGTGATTAAATAATATAAATGATGTAACTGTAAGCTTATATAAACTCACATATATAAACATAAAATAAAATAGTGTCCTTTGTTTTTTCTTCAAGCCGTTCGCTTTTCCTAACTGCACTTAATGGATAATTTAAAAGTTAAAAGTAGTGTTATGTGACAACAACAAAATTATCTTTGACTTCTACATAGACTTTGTTTTAGACTTTTTAAGATTGCTTTGCATTTAAAAAGTGAGCTTCAAACACACTTGAAGTGCAGGAGTACTTTTCATATTATAATCAATGGGTGTCAACCTCGGTGGTCTTGGGCTAAAGTGCTCGCCTCAGGACCTGATCTTTGTGGGTTCAAACCAAGCCGAGGTCAATGGATTTTTCTTGAGATAAAAATACGAAGCACAACTTATTTGGGAGGGGATGCCGATTGGGTCATGTAAAAAAAACCCTTGGGAGGTATCGGAAAATACCTTTACTTACAAAATTGATAGGTCCTTTCATGCTCACTTATAGACACTCCATGTGGAAGGCAACGAGGAACCACAAACTTTCTGAACTCCCCTAGTACAGGGGATTTCTATCAGATAGTGCAGAAACAATAACCAGCTGAAGAGCTGAGCGCCTGCCCAGTGCTGGATGGATAGAAATCACATAAAACCAACCTTCGGGTCGTTGACTTAAGAAGTAGAAATTATTAGGTAAATCAAAGATGTAGGCTGTGGCGTGGCATAGTGTGGAGTCTTTCCAGGATAATAAGAGCTTGTTATAATTATATATATAGACACATAAACATATTATATATATAATATGTTCTCACCCAATCGCTCCCCATTTGACCAATCATACATAGTCTCTGTTCTAAATACCTACCCTGGGAATGTATTTCCATTGATACCTGACCAATAAGTGTTTTACTGAGTTTGAAAACAATTCACGGGTACAGAGTTTAAATTAAATCTGCTTACACCCTCTCCCTTTTATGTGAGGTGTGCTATTTTATGCTAATTTTTTATTTAAAGAAATCAGCATCATAAAGTAGCACACCTCACTTTTAAAACTCAAACTCAACTGCAATACTAAGAATTTTAGTATCTAGATTAAAGGGACACTGACACACTTAAAATTTTTAGGCCCCACCTACATTCCCAAATTTATAAGGTGGCAAAAGAGACAACTGCCCCGAAATATTATAGATAAAAGTTTAAAGATCACTTTATCAAAGAAAAGAAAAAATGGTGATAAACAATTTTTAGTAATGACCTACTTATTAATTATTGTTACTAATATTGATATTATTTTTGAAATTAAAGTAGATCTTTGAATACCTATATTTGAGCATGATGGTCACTAGTTGTTCAGGATTATCAAATTGGCACTGGTAAGGAATTATTTGAGAACCACGGTGACCCAAGAAAGACTAAGAACACTTTACATACTGGATGTAGAGAGCAGTGTTATAAAGATGACACCGTTTGAGGAATTCATTAAAGATTTTTCAGGTGTCAAGTGTATAAAAAAAAATACTTTCTGTAGATATTGTAGTTTTTATGTATTTACCCCTCTAAATTGTCTGTTTCAATTACCGGTACATGCAATAAACTGGCTGTGATGTGTGAATATGATGAATTGTCCTTTTTGCTGTGGATTTTAATTTCTGAGTTCGAGAGACCCACCGAACCTGACTTTTCCGGACCCCCTAAGATCTAAATCCGGCCCTGCCCACCTGAGGACCTATACCCAGTCGAAGATCGAACCATCGGCACCACACAATGGGTGCCAATTCTAACCAGTATCTAGTTTCTTCCTCTCCATCTTCTTCTTTAAATATTGTCCACGGCAGCCAGTGGGTCCAGTAGAGATTCTCGGAGTTAATTAATTAATGGTGGGGGTGGAGAACATAGCCGATTAAATAAATGGAATTTTATGAAGTAGATGCTGAAGATTTATTTGTGAGAAATTCTAATTGACATTTTAAGCCACTAGTTATATAATGAAAAGAAAAGAAATTACTTAATGCATGAAGATAGGTAAATTGTTAATGTTGTGGTCATTTAGCCACATGGTCTCCATTTTCTCCCATCCATCTCTAAAGCCTCCTTGGCCAACCTAAATAGAACGAGACTATACATACTTCTTATTATAGTTATTATCAGCTCGCATGCTAACTGGGAAGTGTGTTGCGTCTGACACTTCTCTTCCCCATAGTGTCGAACACAGACGCTAAATTAGATGTACTGATTGGCTAGCTGTTCACGCCAAACCTCCTCTTTCCACTGTGAGGCCACACAAGTAAGCCACAGGTGCATCTCACAGCTTCCGGGTACAGATAAAATAAAATAGCATGATGCTTAAAAGTGAAAGGTAAAAGTAATAAATTTAGATGATGTTATAATTTCAACAAAAACTTTACATGAATTAAAACTACTAGATTTAAAAGTTAAAAGCCTAAAAATGAAGTTCCAGAATTAATTTAGTGATTTTAAGAATGGTATTAAATTAACAAACTAAACAATGGCAAACGAATATATGTAAATGAAATGGTCGAGAACAAAGGGCCTAAAACTCTGAACACTTTACAGTCCTGAGATGAAACAATTTAGAGTAGAGGTATATAAAGGAAATAAGTGGG
>CABFWB010000545.1:254799-277241 GCA_902151455.1 Timema bartmani
GTCAGCTGTTCGAAAATATAACTTTTTACAAGGTTGCCATGTTAGTTTTATTTGATTCTCCGGTCAAATCTGTGGTCAGGTGATCGGAGTTTTTGATCTCTAGTTAACTTTGTTGCAACCCAAATTTTTCTTGATATATGATTAAGCAGATTGACAATCCGGTGATTGAAGAATCAATATGATGTTTGTGCAACCGGCCCTTAATGTTTCACTTTTTCAAACATTCATCTACAATTTTTTAACAAGTCTTACATGCTCTACCCCTTCCTTTTGATCCCCACACTCTATCTTCATATATTTGTCTTCCATTTAATACATAATGTATCTTTTAACAAAGCGGAACATGTCAAACAGACTAATATCAATTATCAAGGTCAACATTTGATTTTCATGTAATTTTTCCACCCTTCTCCCACATGTATTTAGCAAAATTTGAGTCATGGCTATGTGCATGCTTGAGAATTTGATTATATTATAGGTAGAAGAAACTAAAAATAACTCTGTATCACAACTATTTTAAACCGTGATGGTGTTAATCAATCTTTTAATGGCTCAATATGATCTTACTGAAATCTATTTTGATCAATCCAAAAGTCCATTGCCTTAGACAGAAATCGTTTAACCCCCTTCATTGAATGACACAATTTCAGAATGTTTATGTATCTAGAAAAAAAATAATTATGTAAAGCTGTGATCCTAATAAAATTACGTTGGTAATATATACCTACTTAATATATATATTGGTCTGGAAAAAATATATATATACCTACTTAATATATATATTGGTCTGGAAAAAATATCTTGGCCCTGAAAATTTCAGGGAATTTAAAAACATTATTTGGCTGGACACCCTGACATGCCTTTTCACTTAAATCTCATGTGTTTGACTTTTATGCTATTTGTTCCTTTTTCATGTTTCTAATTATATATCCGGTCATTCTTTGCCAAATTTCTTTTCCTCGGTTTTGTTGTTTTTGTTTACCCTTTTAGAGATATTCGTTGTGCTTCACACTCCCACCTGAAGAGTTCCAAAACCCAGATCATGGGATTGGGTGATAGTGACTGATTTTTTTTAAAAGGCATTGAAAGCAATGTAAAGTAGAAACTGTATTCCTATTTTTTTATTGCAAAAACCATATTTTCTGTGCTCCTTTTATTTATTGCTATCCTTCTTTCCTGTACCTTTTTCCATGTTTAATAAGATGGTAAATTTGAAAGAAAAAAAACACCTTTAGTTATGATTAGCTTAAACTTTAAAAAAAATTAGTTTTGACTAAAACTTCTCATGTAAAGCCTAAATTGGTGGGCAGGAGGTCAAGAGGAAGATCAAGGGACGGGTGGCTAAAGGGAATACGGAGGAGAGAGGATAGGACTGGGTTATTGTGGCATAAGAGGGGTGGTGGGAAGAAAGGATAGTTACTTTGTTCCAAACAAACTCGGTCACTGGCTGGAAACAATTCATGAGGGTTATGATAATGTAAAGCCTAAAACATAATATATTAAATTCATTATTATTAGAGTCATGGAAAGTTTGCATTGATAATAAGAGCAACTTGTAAGTGATATTTGTGAATCAATCTTTGGTTATAATGTCATTCAACCATCAACATTTTACTGCAAAAATTTAACAAGTGTATAATTATAATTTATAAGTTATAAATAGTTATTAAATGTTACTTATTTCACATTTCTTGATGTATTTTTCTTCCGTTTCCAGTCTAAAGTTCATGGCTGGTCCATCTGGATTTGATTGGTTCATCTCATCTGATATGTTTTACCTGGAGGTGGTGTTGGAGCCGTCGGGAGCAGTCAAAGATGTTATGATCCACCATGAAGGCAGGTTAGAACAACAGGTTGGTGAACAAACTCTGCTTTCAATCAAACTGGTTCAGAGTATAAACATAGTAATAAATATATTACAATTACATTATAGATGGGACGCTCGAATCCTTGATTCTTCGAATTCTATGGTAATTGATAGCATAACAATTTTTTTAAAAAAAAGCACAAAATTGTATTAAAATACTAAATTTACTCAAAAGGGTCCTTTTTCTTCTATACAATGCAATAGATTTGACACCCACTTTAGTGGCTGAATGGTCTAAGCTGTCACTCTAGGTTAGACTGGCCTGCTGATGATGAGGAGATTGAGGTTTGAATTCCGTATAGGTCTACTGAGGGTGTTTTTTTTTTAAATGGTTCCCCATACTCCTTCCACACAAATGGTGATAGATTACCTATAAAATGTTTCCTTCCTCATCCGTACCCCACTGGAGTAATTATCATATGTGCTTATAACCTGAACAGGTAGTAAGATGCGGTGATAAAAAAAATTAAAGTTGACAAATTTATAAACAAAATATCAATTGTTAGTGGTACCAAACCTTTGTCAATTTTTTTAAATTAAATTTTCAATATTTTTACTTTAATTAAATATGTACATTTTTAGTAATTTAAAAAACATAAATTAGAAATGTCTCTTAACAAAGTATCTTATTATATAAGAAAATTTTTAGAAAAACTTATTCAGGGTACCTACTTCACAATTAATTTGCATAATATTCATTTCGCATATCACCTCGAATTGCAGAAATTGGTTTAACATAAGCTTACAAGTATTAGTCTCAAAGATTAAGTATTATATTTGGAAGAAGGTACAGGAAAGGGATAGAAACATATAAAAGGGACGAACACAATATGGCTTTTGCAATGAAAAGAACACAGATCACATTTTACATTGTTGCCATTGGACAGAGAGATTGTTACCACCCAAAGGTTTCATTCTATCGGGGGGGAGTGTGAAACTGCTGAAAAAGATTAAGGATATATATAGAATATATATGATACTTACCCTTATTGGAATGTTGAGTAAGAAGTTAATACATTTTTTTAGCACCGCATTTTACTACCTGTTCAAGCTATACGCCTATGTACTAATTACGCTAATGAGTTAGGTATAGGGAAGGTTGAATTTAGAGGAAGTGTTCCCACATTTTGTGTGGAGGGAGAGTGGAAAACTATTTTGGAGAACCCACCCTTAGTCCACCTGAACGGGACTCGAAACCCAAACTCATTGTCATTGGCAGTCTAGTCTATTGCAAGAGTGACGCCTAAGTCCATGCGGACACCTAAACCGGTTATTTTGTTATTAAATCCATTTTTTTTAACTTTATTTTAATACTACACTCTAGTGCCACCCAGGTCAATTAGGCATAACCTTGACTTTTATTTTGTTCTTAACCTCCCTTCTATGAAATGTATAAAAAAATTTTAGAGCTGCGAAGAACTGGTAGCTTGTCTATCCCGAGGAGACTTCACAGACTTCACAGCCCAGCTGGAGGGCTTGGCTTCTATTTACCAACTGAATGCAGAAAAGAAAGTCAAGATGAAAGCATTTAGTGCATTGCAGAGCTTAGAGACTGATCTTGCCACACTTGCACAAGTGCAGACATTCCTCAAGGAACCGTTCAACATGGTGCACAAATCTCCTGTTGGCATTCTTGAGAAGCGTAAGGGAGGTAGGTAACTCTTGATTATAGTTTATTACCTATTTAAAACAGTATAATTTAAATTTTATTTTGAAAAATTAAACATAAAAACTGAAGGAAAGATTAAATGCTTTACTTCCTTTGTGAATAAATAAATACAAATATTTCTTTGAATATTTCTTGTTTACAACTTAATGGCTTGAAATCATAAACCAAGGAGTGGGGAAAATAATTGCTTAGTCCTTACTTGTGAAAAGAAATTTGCATCTTGTAAGTAGATTATTTTAGAATTATTTCTTACTTTTGAAATCTATAAAATTATCTTTTATCCCAACCTTTGATGGGCCATTTGTTCTTAAAATTCCACACAATACCGACCCAAGATCTTAGATTTAATACTATTACTCATTTGACCGCCTCTCTGATCAGAGTTCTTAGCTACAGACACAGAGGTCCCGGTCCCAATCCCAGGCTTTTATAGAATTTTCTGTTAAGTAGAGGGTTTGAAACGGAGTCAATTCAGCCTCATGAGGACAATTTGATCCACGTGAATAAAGAAGTAGTGGCTCCAGTCTAGAAAACTGAGATTAATGGCCGGAGGGTTCGTTTAGGTGACCACATGACACCCTCTGTCCGCAGATGTTGGCAATATCTTTGCCAACATGCGGCGGCAGCTCGGTCGGTATAGCTCGCTTGTGGACTGATGCCATGGAGTTTTTTTATCTCTTTTTTCATACCATTTGATAATTGTTTTGTTTGTAGGCCATGCCATGAAGCTGACTTATTTGGTACCACCCTACGACTTGTTGGATCAAAAGGGTAAAACCTCAGTGCCATTATCTGTTGAAGAGGTCACTTCCAAGAGTTTAGGTTACAGTGTTCTGGTGTGCATGGAGGGGTCCACATCCCACAAGCTACCAACTGTACCCCTTATCTCGCTCAACCCGAGTCCCAACGGCAAGAGGTCAGCGAATGTTTTTTATAAATTTGAATCCTTATTACTTAGCTTGTTGTTGAATTAATATTCCTAATTTAAAAGTACTATATGATATATATATATATCATTAATAAATAGAAGATTATAGAAAAATGAAATGCAAATAAATTAAAAATACAAACACTTAAATATTTCGATGCTACAATGGCGTCTTCTTCAGGAGGTAATAGACTCGAAAAAATATGAAATGGTGCAAGTAGAGGGAAAAGGAGACAAATAATTCTGTATAAAATTATTAGTTATTTCCCATGTTATTTTTGTTTTCAAAACAAATGTATTGGTTTTGTTTTCTAGTACTCCCTCCTATTCTCCCCAGACTGCAACAAATAGCGCAACTCTACCCGCAAGTTTTGTGCTGCGTCTCAACAACCCCTTGCCTATGTGTCTAGGGTTGGTACGGAAGATACAGCAAGTGACTGAGATTGAATGTGGGGATGTTTCCTCTCCCCACCCCCTGCTTAGTCTCATAACACAGCATGTGTCAGCAGGTCAACAGGATTGTGCCAATAACAGGGGACTCTTTGTGGTGAGATATTTTACACAGGGGTTGAAACATAATTCAAATTAACAATTACCTGCTTGTGTGGTCGCATGGTCCAAAGCACTAGGACTACTCTCACAATAGACTAGACTGCCGAAGACGAGATCAGGTGTTTTGAGTTGTTTTTTTCCTAAATGTTTTTTTTCACTCTCCCTCCACACAAATGGGGATACACTCCCTCTAAATTCAACCTTTCTAATCCCTAATATATTAGCGTAGCAAGTACACAGCCGTGTAAACCAAACAGGTAGAAAGACACGGTGCAAAAAATTAAAAGCCATTCCAACTCCTATTCATCTGTTTATCAATTTACTTCCATTTTTTGGAATGTGGAATGGTAAAACATTTCACAGGGTTCCTACATGTCATGGAAAACCTTGAATTTTAAAATATTTCTTCCAGATCTGGAAATGTTATGGTATTTTTCATTTTTCCAATCTTTTCCTGGAATTTTCTAGGTTGTTCTGGAAATTCTTTTTTCCCCCCTTTTTTTTAAATAAATATTAGGGATGGACGGAAATGACTTTTTTATTTCAGAACGTGAATGAGACAGAAAATTAGTCAAAATATCGGGATTCGGGACAGTAACGGGAAATTTTAAAATTATCCTTTAGAATAATCTTAGATTTTAAATATATTGATTTCTAAGCTAATATGGTAAGACTTGTTAAAGCTCTAATATTATTAAAACCCACTTCAGTGGCTGCATGGTCTAAGGCACCACTATCGCAATAGACTAGACTACTGATGATGGGAATATTTAGTTTGAATTTGGCCAGGTGGTTGTTCCTAAATGGTTTCCCACTCTATCCACACAAATGCAGTTACACCTCTAAATTCAATCTTCCTCGTTCCTAACACACAAGAATAATTAGTACATAGGCGTATAACCGGAGCAAGTAATAAGACTTAGTACTAAAAAAAATTGCTAAAGGTAGTAAAAACAATAAAAAATAACATAATAAGATAGATAGAAGTGTGCGCAAATAGCATTTTTTGATCAAACCAAATAACAAAATTTTGAATTAATATCAAATAATACAATTAATAAAACAGTTAATTTCATTACATTCTTAATGGAAATTATTTTTATTAGTTAATTTCTCTTGAAAATTGTGTTTTGTATTTAATTATTTGCACAGGGAAAAAAATACTACAAAACAATGCTTCTTCAATTTGTTCTAAATATGAAACTGCAAAATATTATCTAGGTTTGTAATCCCTTAAAGGTGATTGCATAACACCCCTTATGCTTTTCGGGAAAGGGTCAAAACCGCTCGACCCTTGGGAATAAATAAATTCCCATTTTCCCGAGGGTTCGGGATCCCGTCCACCCCTAATACATATACATATATATCTACTCAGGTTCGGGATCCCGTCCACCCCTAATACATATACATATATATCTACTCACGCCTTTCCCTTACAGGGTAGGCAAGAAACTGAATATAGCTCAAAAAAACAACTTCATACTTAATCCATCCTCACTAACTTTCTCCACACTTCCCTATCCTTGCATACTTCATTTCAACAACATCCATACTTCATTTCAACAACATCCATACACCAAGTCATACATGCTCTTTTATTCTTAAAACTCTTAATGTTTCTCTTTTTCTCACATTTGTCTACAACATTTAGCCACATTTTACATAGCCAACCCCTTCCTTTTGATCCACACATTCTACCTACATATTTGCTTCTTCATTCAAGCCACATTCTTGCTTCTTCATTCAATCCACACTCATCCTCTGAACATGCCCAAACCAACATAAGATGCTTCTTTATCATTGACTTATTGGATTCCCTTTCAAACCACACTCCTTTAGCTCCCAGTCATTACTGACTGTTCACACAAGTTTTTCCACATATATTTCTTAGATATCTCACACCATTCGCATTTACCTTGCTCTTGTGTTTTGACTGACAAACCCACGCTTCACATCCTTAAAACAATGTTGGTGTAAACACACTTTTATATACTGCCATCTTTTGACTCTTTCGATACTACTTCAGTCTTTGCAATAGTCCACATACATCCAACTACTCTCCAAGATGCATTCATCCATCTGTCTATTTCACCATCCATCCTTCCCCTTTTACAGAACATTTTGCCCAGATATACAAGATCATTCACTTTTTCTAACAGTTTTCCATTTATACTAAGTTGAGAATCATTTTCTGATCTCTCCTTATCAAAAACCAATACTATAGTTTTGGAGACATTTATATGAAGATCTATTCGGTTTGTTGCCACACTCAAACGATTTAATGCATTCTGCAAGTCACTTGCCTTCACAGCCATTAATATGGCATCATATTCATATAACAGCACTCTTACATTCACATTGTCCAATTGTACACCAACCAACCATGTCCTCACAAACATCCCTCATATACTTATCCATGAAAACATGTAACAACCATGTAGACATAACACAACCTTGTCGAACACCCTGTTCAATGTCAAACCATTTACTAAAAGCTCCATCCACCCTAACACATGCTTTTCTTCCATCATACACCACCTTAATTGCATTTACTAACCATACATCCACATCATACTCTCTAAGAACATTCCATAATATACCCTATTCACCCGAATGAACATTTTTTTACAACTTGACAGTAAATTAGGGGTGGACGGGATCCCGAACCCTCGGGAAAAGGTCTAAATTTATCTATTCCCGTAGGTCATGAGAGGAAGGGGGTAAGGAAGTAGCATGCCAAGGTCAACCATTTATTAGGGATCAGCATGTTTGTTGTTGGTGAGCCAGACAGGGAGTAGAGTACAAGGGGTGTTAAACAATCACCTTTGAGGGCTGTCAAACCTAGAGAGAACATTTAAGAAAAGTAACTTTTAAGCGGTTTCAAATCTAAATAATATTTTGCAGTTTAATACTTGGAGCAAATTGAAGAGGTGCCAAACATTATGTTTTCTAGTATTTTTTCCCTATGCGATAATTAAATATAAAACACCATTTTCAAACGAAATTAACGAATAAAAATAATTTTCATCAAAAATGTAATAAAATTAACTATTTTATTAATCATATTCTTTGATATTAATTCAAAATTTTGTTTTTTTATTTGATTAAAAATGCTATTTGTGCACACTTATATTTATTTTACTATGTTATTTTTATTGTTTTTATTTTAGCATGTCTTATTACTCGTTCTGGTTATACACCTATGTACTAATTATGCTAGTGTGCTATGAATGAGGAAGATTGAATTTAGAGGTGTACCTGCATTTGCGTGGATAGAGTGGGAAACCATTTAAGAATAACCACCCTTAGCACACCTGGCCAAGATCAAACTAAATATCCCCGTCATCGGCAGTTTAGTCTATGCCTTAGACCATGCAACCACCGAAGCTGGTTTTAGTATTATAACTTTAACAAGTCTTATCATATTAGTTTAGAAATCCATATATTTTAAAATTTCCCATTCCTGTCCCGAATCCCGACATTTTAACTCATTTCTCATCCCGTTCCCGTCCCGAAATAAAAAAGTAATTCTCGTCCATCCTTACAGTAAATTATTATTGTAAAAATTAGATAACCTTTATTATATTTGTACCTAAGAAATAAAAAGTAATTAAAACATAATTAATATAATGACTAATTTGTAAGTGATTTATTTATTTGTGATATTTAACAAGCACTTTCTAAACTGATTGATTTTATCTGCACATCACTTATAAACTAACTTATATCTAGCACAAACACAACATCTAGCCCCTGCCTGACCTCTAAACTCTTCACTGTGAAAGAGAAAACCCACATTTCACGCATGATTATTTGCAAGTGATCTCATGTTATGTTGTAATTATTTAAATAACTCATATATATAAAAGAAACTATGTACCGACATGTATTTTGCCAAGATTACTTTATACACTTGTCCTGGAGGAGTTGTAGAAAGTCCTTGAAATGTCCTGGAAAAAATTTCATGATTTTGTGTAGGGACACTGTTTCAAAAGAGTAGTATGCCAAGAGACACTTCAATCTTCATAAAAAGAGGCCCAACGTTCTTCTAAAACTTATTTTTTAATATTATCAATGTAAGAAGGGATAATCAGCACTTTACCATTATTGAAATACACAAAATAAATATATAAGTATTGGATAGGAAGATGCAATGCTAAAATAAAATAAAATGTAAAATCTTAAATATTCTATCATTCTTTTGATTCCTTGAATCTTTAAAAATGAACCATTTCAGTTAAAGCCTAAAAAATTAAAATTATATATTAGAAACATTATCAATTTGACACAGACTTGAAATGTATATATATCATTTTTAATAATCGGGCTATATTTAATTACTATGTTAAATGAGGAGTATAAAGGAAAGGTCAGTCAATGTCTTGAGGATAAATCAACTAATATTATTTAGGCCCAATTTTACAAAGTAACGTTATTCTATTTGTTAGGGCTTAACATGAGGTTAAGTGATAACAACCACTGCTTTTGATTTTACAATGTTTGATTAGCGCTAATGTCCACGTAAATGTGCTCGTAAAGTTAACGAGACGTCTACCTTCCGGTTAGCAAACATAATGCCCACATTAACAATGTAAAACACACCGCCATATTGTTTTCAAGGCAATTGTTATTATCAAAGTGAGGTTACATTTATTTATCTTATAAAATGGGTGATTTATTATATGATTATGACAACCTTGAAGATCACGTTCTAAGGAACCCAAGACTTCAAAGGCCAAAGAGAAACTTGGAACTAAAGAATTTCCTGGAATTTTATAACGTGGAATATTTTTTTTTTTATGTTGTCATTTGAACAAAAATGAAGTGTTAGAAATTCTTGAAGTGATTGAACACCAATTAGAATTGTTTATTTTCACTCGTTTGTATTTATCTATTAATTCAATCAGCAACATTTCCTCTTCTTTGCTAAAATTTAATATTCATTCGTGTTTATGATTTTCAACAGACATTTTAGCAGGAAAATAAATAATATGATAAAATATGTCAGATAACTTTACACAGATGTGATAAATGGATGATTGATTTGTTTTCATAACAGATCCATAGACGTTGTAATGACTTGTTCATATTCTCTGTGGTCAAATTAGGCCAATCAAAAGCTTTAAAACAAATCTAGCTCTTTGAGAAAGTTAACTATAAGAACTAATGGAAGGCACCTGCACATAATTTGACAAACACATAAAATAGTATCGCAAGGTACAATGCCAAGTTTAACCAACGGTTAGACTTTACGAACAGACAAGTCTTGATTTAAAAGAATTCAATGATTGCATTTACTTAAAAACCGGTCTAAAAAAAGGAACATATCAAACTCAAAACAATCCTTATTTATATTTAATTAAATTCAAATATTTCTCCATTATAATCAAAAGCTTATTAGATCAATCGTTTAATTTCCTCTTTGAAAAGGATAGTACTCATATACTTGATCATCTTCAATAGAATTCTCTAACAATTTTTTATTTTTTATTTTAGTCATTGCCAGACCAACATCACTGCTATTTTATGACAGAGAACAAGGGTTTGGAAGGAGTCCTTGTGACAAATATCCCTTTTACACATCCTGCTCATGTTCCTCAAATATTGTTGTTTCTTCGACAACAAGCTCTGTTTAATGTACTGGTTGCAAGCTGTATACGCCCTCCTGGCAAGCAAGGTATGAATGTAATTTCTTAAACTTGTATATCCTACTGCATTCATGGTTGGTTAATAGCTAAACCTTTTATTTTAAAGAAACTAAATTGATGGTTTGCATTCACTTTTGCCAATTGCTTGATGTTCTTTGAGAATTTTTCTAAAATATATGACAACTAATCTGGACACATATAATAGTTAAATATGTTTAAATATGTTAAACTTATTGTGAATGTTTTATATTTGTGTATGTTATTGTGAATTATAGAAGGGGTAGGGACTACAAACTTACATAAAGTTAATGTTCTACAAAGCATTTTTGATATACAAAGCCATTTACAGAATATTAAGGGTGTACAAATGGTGATTTTTTTATTACAAATATTATCGAATATGAATAATTTCAAATTGTAATACATTAAGTCCTAGATGTTGTACCTGTCCTAGTCTTAAATTATTTTGATCACCAACTGGGATCAAACTAATGTACTCTAGATAATGCAATTGCGCCTCTCTATTAGACAGTCCAAGGACATGTTTATTTAAACTAGTGATCTTCCAAAGCAGCACTAATAGGCACATGGGTAAATGTGTCACACTCATGTAGGTTTGTTTGCCGCTGACAGGAATTGGAGGTTTCCAATATAAGTGTGCATCTATGATAAGGCAACGGTCCTCTGGATTGTTAATCTGTTTTCCTTTCAGACTTTGAAAACATGATTATGTTTGAGGTCATGGCTCTCTCCTGGCAACATCTGTCTGTCTCATTTGAACATCCTCTAGAGGAGACGATGGCAACAGCAGAGCTTGATCTTACAGACATCGGTAACACCAAATGCAAGATATATGGCAGTGGTAGCGAAAATGTCTCTACTCCTGAACACATCAGCAAGGTGCTACAGAGGTCAGTGACATTCTCAACACATTGACAGCTTGTATTTCTATTCTGTAAATTATCCTACTGCGTGTTAAATATTATGAACACTGTTCTCACACCCGCCTCGGTGGCGTAGTTAGTTAGCTAACGCGTTAGTTTCGTGTTGAGCTAGACTGCCGAGGATGGAGAGATCGAGGTTCGAATCTCACTCAGGTAAACTGGGGATGGTTTTTCCTAAATGGTTTTCCACTCTCCCTCCACACAAATGCGGGTTCACTTCCTCTATATTCAACTTTCCCAATTCCTAACCCATTAGCGTACTTAAGCCTATAACCCGAACGGGTAGTAAGACGCGGTGCTAAAAAAAACTGTTCTCACCTAAGCACTGTGTACTATTTCATTTTTATTGCTGTGCTTATGTTATTTTAGTGTTGAAGCTAACTATAATAATGGTTTTCTTAGGTGCTGGTCCATCCCTGTGACAATGCGCTCACATGATACGCTCATGGCATTCACAAAGCTTACGTTCTAATGGGCTGTCCCTGGGTGGGAACCTAGGTCTTCCACCGGGCAGTGATTCTGGCCGGCATGGGGGCTCTAATGGACATTCTGTCCCAGACTTTGATGTTGACAGGGTGAAGACAGAACCAGACGAGGGTGGAATGTCCCATGGGCATTCTTTGGGCTCTAGCCGACAAGGGTTTGGCTCTGATATGTCGGACAGTGTTAGCTTTCAAAGTCCACTTCACCAAAGTGATGGGCAGATACCAATGGTAAATCCTTTCCAATTCGGAAACCTTTTGGCGGGCCCCCCACTAGATAAGGGACGAGCTTTACTCAATATGATGAATGAGCAACCTACAGGCAAAAAGTTGCGTAAAAGAAAAAGTGGAGATGGTTCCTGGCGTAGTCCTAAAAGAAAACCTAGTGAAGACTGCGAGATTGTTTTAGAGAGCTCTAGTAGTGACTCAACACCTTTAGGAACCCCAACATCTAAGGATGCTCCTGTTGATATGGATGCAGATTGTGAAATTGAAAAGGTAAACTCTGATTTTGAGGAAGAGGAAATTATGGAGTTGGATGATGTTGAGGATGTATTAACCATCAAGAAAACAAAAAAAGACAAAAAGAATTCACCACCAACAATTATTTTGGATCTTGCAGAAAACAAGTCTATTGTTCCACCATCTGTTAGCATCACCCCTATCTCGTCATCAGCAACAAGCTTTAACTCTGTATTGACGGGGATGGGTTTAGAGAGGAGGCCGGGGATAGAAATTATTCCCATAGTATCTACCCCGGCCGCTTCTCTTCCAAGCTCCATTACCATAACACCAATAGCCTCTAAAAGCATTAGTGAAGATAGAGGGAGGGATCGCAAAAGTAGCAAGAGTAGAACAGAAGATAAGTTGAAGTTAGAGAAGAAAAAGAAAAGGAAAAGAGATGAAAGTCCTGGGGGTCTGGCCATGGGTCCCCCCGAGAAACTTCCACCTAAACAGGACCCACTCTCAAAACCTGTTAGTGTAAGTATTAAACCAACTGAGTCTCCACCTCTTTCATCAGTTAGGCCTTCCTCCCCAGCTGGAACTGTCAGGAAGTATGCCTCATCACCAACTCACATAAATCTTTCGGTAACTAAAGCTGGCTCCGGAAAATCCTCATCTTCCCACCAGAGTCCAAAACATTCTCCTGGATACACGACTAGCAGCCCAAAACACCATGGCACATCATCACCAAAACATCAATCATCTAGTGGTTCAGGAAAACCTAGTATGTCTGCACTTAAATCAGCTGCTAACTCACCTTCAACAGCTGGAAAAGGCTCTGGAGACGGTCAGAAAATAAAATCCTCTTCCTCCTCCAACAAAGATAAAGATAGGAAGATATCGAGTTCTTTTGGAGGAAGTAGTAGTTCAGGGTCAGGTTCAAGTCCTAAACTTAAGTCTTCAAGTGTTAAGTTGAAACAACTGGATTTGTCAAGTAGTAGTGTGGATGGGAATGGTGGTAGTCAGAGTGGGGGAGCAACACCACCTTCGGGAAACGCTGATGGCGGAAAATCTTCAACACCTCAAGCTAGGAATAGGAAGGGGTCTCTTTCCGCCGTTATCGATAAGTTGAAATCAGCACAACACTGCGGACCAGAATCTGGTGATGTAGTAAAGGAAAGTAGAGGAAGTGGGGGTGGTGTGAGCAGCAAAGGGCCAGCTGGAGACACTAGTAAAACCCCAGGAGAGTACATGGTGAAGCCAAGTCTTGATGGGATGAAAATTACCATCAACAAAACTAGAACCAAAGATTCCAAATCTGGCACAACAAAAAGTTCATCTTCCAGTTCTGGAACTGGCTCTCCAAAAACTCATACTGGTTTGAAACCTGGTGTAAATAGTGGTCCAGCATCAAAGAAACCTCATCAGACATTGCAGCAGAAACCACCAAGCAGTGTTTCCAGTTCTAGCAGTGCCAAAACTGGGAGTAACTCTTCAAAAATGTCTTCAGGGAAGTCTAGTAACTCTCCTGTTTCTGGTATACTCTCAAAATCTGCTTCAAAGTCCAGTGGATCTCCAAAGATGAGTAGTTCATCTGATACTAATAGAAGAGATAATAAGCAGAGACCACCTAAAAGTAGTAGTGATCGGGAGAAAAATATTTTCAGCAGCTCTAAAGGACCTGACTCTAGAAAGTCTAGCCCAGTTCCATTGAGGGATGACTCTGATGGATTCAAGCTTCTTACAACTCATGCTAAGATGGAGTCAAATTTGCCACCACAACTTATGGTTGAAGGACTCATCAAAACACTAGACACCAAATTTCAGATTCCTAAGCTTTCCGCTCGACTAAATGCTTCAGATAGTGACAGCAAGAAACTAAATGTAGATAAAGTTATTTCAGGGGACCTTAACAGGAGTGATGCTGTGAAAACTTTAGATATAACAAGTAAAAGTGATGGAGCTTCCAAATTTCCTTTAGTTTTGAAAACAACAGATGATTTGAAGAATCAAAAGTTGTCACAAATAACTGTGACATCTACACATTCTTCTGGTAGCAATTCCCTTTCTGGTCTGACTGGTTCCATTTCTAAACCTTCAGCGCCTTCTCTCACAAGTAGTTCTAAATCGTTAGAAGTAATTTTGGACACAACCATGCAAGTGCCAACATCAACCATCTTGCCTGTTATTAGTATTGTGCCTGTAACTGATGTACCTTCAGAAGCATTAGAACTATCGAGTTCCAGATCCAAAAATGAATCCATTCGACAGATACAAAATTTAAAAGATGAAATTCAACCTATTTTAAAACTTGATGTTGTCAAGTCTTTTTCTGGTGTAGATCCCTCTGCACATTCTTTGGTATTGCCAGGGAAAGCTTTGGAAAGTGGACAATCCAAATTTACTTCAAGTTCTAAGCAGGCGGAAGAACCTAAAAAGTTTCCCATCCTTTCCATGGATGTTCCAAATAAGATTTCTGTGAACAAAACTACAATTATAACAAGTTCGCAAGAGGCTGCTGAGATGCTTTTGGATTTCTCAGCGTCTTCTAACCTGCCTAATAAGTCTGTGGTACCTGACTTAACCCAGGGAAAACTAACATCTGTGCCAGAAAGAGCTCTGGCTACATCTGCCCCAAGTCGTAGAAACACTCCTCCTCCTTTGCCCCCTCCCCCAGTTTTTCCAAGTTCCCCTTCCGTGTCAGTTCATATCCTCAAATCCCCTGTTCCTTCCCCTATGGTGATTATCCCCTCTCCTCACTCTGCTTCCCCTTGCATAACTGATGATGAACTCATGGACGAAGCTCTTGTTGGTGGTAAATAAAAATGGTGGACAACTAATATGTTGATCATGTATTAAATTATGTATTTATTTCTTATATTATTTGAAGTACGCTTTATTAACTGGACTTTCACATTTGGCAATAGAGTATGATTAATTGATTTTGAGCCTGTATTGCAACCTATGTATGAAAGTTAAACAACTTAAAACTATTGTCCAGGAATGTCTGGTGAGATATAGGACTATATTAGCTACCAAACAACAACTAAGCTCAGTTTACATGTAGCCTATGTGAAATATGGACACTTGTTTCCAATATTATTGATCAACGCTGCCACACTTTATTATAATTTACATCTTGACAACTAATTATGTTCCAGGATGGATACTGATCTTAGTTAATAAACTTCTCAGCTCAAGTATTTACTTTGTATGAACTATAGAGAGAGAAAAAATCAACTATATACTATTTATTGATAGTTTGAGCTTAACAGGATAAGGCTCATCTCAAACTATTGAAAACTTGAAGCGCAGATAAAAACTGAGGAAAATAAAAAGCTCTATAGATTTTAAAGTGTAAAAGTACTTGGGGCATGTATTTTAAATTATATAACATAAAAAGATTCATAAATTTAAACATATGTAGTTATTAGACTTCAAAAAAACATTAAGTACTTTCTAGTTCCTTTTACTTACGATTCTTGTTTTACCGCATAGTCTCACATCATTCTTTCCCCTAATCAATTCACGGACTTTTGTTTTATTGGCATCTTCACATCCAGGAGGCTGTCTTAGGAGGATTATCAAATTATCCATGTAATTTCCTTATCCGTTTCAATTATCACTCAGACTGGTGCTATTTATAAGGAATTGCAATGGATGCATCTCTACCTTGGATTATACAGAATCTTGAACTATCAAGACTATATTTTATTTAGAAAATGTTTCAAGTTGACATTGTAGCAAATCTAAGAATAATATAAAATATGTGAATCAAATAATCAGAACTGATTGATTATTTATGTATGTGTTTATAAGTTTGCTAATTTCAACATTATGGCTTGTTTTAAACCCAACAATACATATTCTTGAACCTTCATTATGAATATTATAATTGAGATAGATATTTTTGAACATGGTGCCTTTGATTTCAACGGTCAATACAGGCCATTAGAATTTATTTATTGGTACACCTTTATTATAAAATAAACAAGCAACTGTTATTTTATGATACATATTATATTAATCTCTTATTTAATTAGATTTACTGGTCTTGTTGCCACATTATGAGTTTGCATTGACTTTACAGGAGGAGTGTTGATGGGTTATTCTAACACACAGTATAATTTAATTTAAATAATTCACATAATTTCCCAAGCAGAAATTGTTAGATACTAAAACTGTCCAAGCCGGAAGAAAACTTTCAAACATCAAGTTCAAAAGTATCAATGTTTTTAATACAGATCATGTGGTCTTAATACATAAATACCTCATCACGCCATTCCCCTATGAGGCAGCAGGAAACTGTTCAGACAGCTCAAAAAACAACTACTCCATACTTAATCTATCCTCACTAGCTTTCTCCACGCTTCCCTATCCTTGCATACTCCCTTCGCTTCAACAACATACACAGAGTCATACATGCTCTTTTATTCTTAAGATTCTTAATGTTTCTTTTTCACACATTCATCTAAAACTTTTAGCCACGTCTTACATAGCCTACCCCTTCCTTTTGATCCGCACTCTCTACCATCAATGCTCATACAAGTTTTTTCCACATACATTTCTTAGATATCACATTCCAACCGCATTCACCTTGTGCTTGTGTTTCTCCTGACAAACCCATGCTTCGCATCCATACAACAATATTGGCATCAACACAAAAATAGTAGTAAAAAGACGAGAGAGAAAAAAAGCTGGTGAGGTAAGAAAAATCTTTTCTGTAGTCTGGGTGGCTCCACATCGTTAAGTTAAATTGAGATGGTAGCATAAATAAAGTGCCATCTATTTTTACAATGGTCACTGTTTTGCAGCAAGATGGTGATGGTGTATTTAGCACTAGAGAGTGTTATATAGGATCCTTAACCCAGTACATCAAGGTAACTAAAATACAATAATACAAATGTATTATATTTGAAAGAAGGTATAAGAAAGGTGGATAGAAACACATAAAAGGGGGACGAACACAATATGGCTTTTACAATGAAAAGAAGAACACAGTTCACACATTACATTGCTGCCATCGGACAAAGAGGTAATGGTTGCCTCTTAAAGAAAATCTATCATCACCGCCCAATCCCCTGACCTAGGTTTCATTCTATCATAACTCATCAAGGAGGAGTGTGAAACGCGCAATGCAACTTCATAAAAGAGTAAACCAAAAAAACACAAAAGGGAGAAAATGGAAAATTGTAAATATAATACAATTATCTCATAAAGCGAAAAGATGTTTCCTTATTGAAATACATTAACAATACAAATGTGTAAGCCCTGTTCATGTGCGAGGGTCATTTGCCATTCTATTAAAATTAACTTGGGAGATGGTGTAATTATGTGGTTTATAAAATTGGTTCACTTTGGTTTGTTGGGGCTTACAAGGAGATAAAATATTATGGACCTTCTCAACATGCTAAAAAATTAACATACTTATTTTATGTGAAAATGTATCATTGTATTTGCATATAATCACTTGTATAGATTGTTAATAAAGGATCCTTGTGGCTGCCATTAATTGATTCGAAAATAAAATATGGATCATAAAAGGTACCTTCCTAATCTTAATATAATTATTTAATGTTTCAATAAAATTTAAACTATTATAAGAGTTGAAAGTAGTTAAACTGACACTGTAAAGATATATTTATTAAAAAACCTTTTGAAATGCAACTTCACTTTTTATATTTATTTCAATATGTATTTATAGATGTTTGACCGCAGAGTACCAATGGGAAAACTAAAAAAGTACCGTTTCAATCATAAAATGTGTTTGGCTTTTAGTTTAGGTATAGAGGGTGTATATTAATTTTTGTCAAACATTCTAGAGCCATATTCCCATACTGAACATTAAGAAGAGTTAATATAAACATGGGTTTAAAAACACTTAGGCCCAATCCTACAATGTCATGTTATTCTATTCGTTAGGGCTTAACATAACGTTAAGCGATAACGACCACTAATTGGGATTTTACAATGTTCGGTTAGAGCTAGCGTCCTCGTTAAAGTGCTCGTAAAGTTAAAGCGAGGTCAGCCTTCTGGTTAGCATTTTAACGTCCACATTAACTTCCAAACACTCCGCCATATTGTTTTATGGCAATTGTTATTATTCAAGTGAGGTTACATTATTATTTTTAGAAAACTTTGGACAGTTATTTATGGATTCTCTTGGTTCTAATATTGTCCACCTGTAATCAAATATTGTTTCACCAATGATTGCCTAATCACAGATTTGAAATGTTATAGTTCTAACTTTCAATATTTTCTGTAGGTATATATATCTTTGGTGTACATGGTACGACGTCAGCCTACCAATAAATTGACTTGTGTTCAATCTCGACCACTTCAATATAAAATTTTTTTTAAGAACAAATTAACTTACTCCCATTTTATTACTGAGATGATAATAAAATAATTATGTCTAATTTATTACTTCTATTTAATATAGCTATTTCGTTTGGGATATCAAGGTTTCTTTTGGGCAAGTTTTTATATAGTGATTTGTTAGGTCGTCGTACGACGCGGAGCAGAGGTTTTAAATTCCTGGTATTGACTTTTATTACAACTCTATGGCTTAGCCCTACAGGCTCTTCTTTCCTATTCAAAATATGTACATTCTTTGCAATGGTTTCACTTCTCTATTTGGAGTGGTCATTTCTTGTCAATAGTTATTAGTAATTGACAATAGCTGTAGGCCTACTTATGTGTTTATCGTCTTGTAAATTATGTGTAGGCCTGAATGGCTAATATGGGACGTGTTTTTTCTTCACTTTCTCCCCTCCAGTACACGTCTATGGTTAACAAAGGGTGGTTTTTATTTGAATATTAAATTGTGTGTTTAAAAATTGACCTTGACTCTGTTTAGATATTTAATTATTTTGAAGCTTGAAAAATAGCGTTAAAATACACGCCTGTTTAAAACAAAGAGTAGGTATACCCATCTTTATTTGCATAGAAAAAAGCATATATTATAAACTTATATGTATGCATATGATTATTGAATTACATGGCTTGTTTTGAATAACAACATAAACATGTATTATACTTTAATCTGTTTTCCTTAGATCTCCATAACTTCACAGACATTTAAATAGTTACTTACAATCTATTGGTTCAAATTAAGTCAATCAAAAGCTTTGTAACAAATTTAGTGCTCCGAGAAGCTTAATGATAAAGTTACGCGGACTTTAACGTGACACTGTAAGATCGGGCCCTAGTTTTAGAGTTATTAAATGTTTACTTAAAGATGGATTGGTCATGAAGGATCCATTGAATGGCCAGCTCAATCACTATATTTTAACTCAGTAGATTTTTATCACTGTGGACATTGAAATTCCATTGTTTATGCAACTCATGTGCCTGATGTTTAGGTTTTATGAGATTTAAATGGATGTGAGCAAATACTTAACATCCCAGGTGTATTCAAAAGTGTGCAACAAAGCATGGAACTCGGGCTCAAGAGAGTGCCTCGATTCAGGACGACACTATTTTGAACAAAATGTTCTGTCTTGTTTTTTTGTTAAGCTTTATCTTGTTTAGTTGCATTACTTCTGTTTGATTGCTTATTATTTGAACAATAAAATTCCTCCTGACTCTGAAGCAAAGTGTTTCTAGACCTATGTTTATATGAACTTTTCTTAGTGCTTAGTCCCATAAAATATTTGATACCAATTAATGTATACTCTGTATAATGTAAGCTGGTCACATTTAATAGTCAGAACTCTACAAGATGTATTAAAACTATGGACAGGAAACTTCATGAAATCATGATTGTGCTGGCATCAAAACCACAAGCTGGCTAATGAAAACTAATGGAAATAATATTTATTAGTATTGAATTTAGGTAAAATTATCAAACTTTTATCTTAACCTTAGCAGAGACATGTAAACGCATTTTAACACACGTGAATATTGCCTATGAAGCTGATTGTACCCTTTGTTCACCCAGGAAGGTCCGCTATTATCATAAGAAAAAACTAGGGTTAGGTTATTGAATCCCTAGGGATATTCACGATTCAAATCCTTAAAAAATATGTATTCAATTTTTCAAGTGAAATTTGTTTTAGATCTTTAATACTGCTTATTGGTGGTTATCTGCTCCTCCCATCTATTTTTTGATCTTCCTTGCGGTCTTTTTCCTACATACTTCATTTCCATAATTTTCTTTGGCATCCTCTCCTTCTCCATCCTCATTTCATGCCCATACCATCTCAGTCTTGCACCCTCTACTATCTAATGTACTCCCTCTACTTCCACTCTTTCCCAGATAACTTCATTCCTTATTCTGTTTCTCCTCATGATAGATAACATGCTCCTCACAAACTTCATTCCCATGACCTCCACTTTCCTGGTCTCTCTGGCATTCACTGTTCATGTTGCTGCTGCATATGTGGCTATGTGTACAAATTATGCCGTGTAAAACACTTCTTTACACTTCAAAAGCACTTCTCTTCTCCATAGCAGGTCTCTTACACAATTATAGAACAACTCTCCCTTATGTTCTCTTCCCATTACATCCTCTTTACTTCCACCTTCTCCCCTATACCACTAAGTCATCAGCAAACAACATGGCTTTCATTCTTTCCTCCCAGAGTTTTTCTGCCACTTTATTCATAACCATTTCCATAAGGCTGAGCTTACCCATAAATGCACGGCTATAAACAAAAATATGTATTTTAAAAAATATTTAATAATTCAACATTGTTGTTTTTTATTTATTTTAGTAACATATCTGGGCATTTTTCATAATTCTTATGGACTATTCAAACCATGTTAAAAATAGTTATTGCAATATTTTCTTTAAAATGTTTCTATAATTTTAAATGGGAAAACAACAATTATGAATCGGTTCATTTATTTTCTTTGTAAAATTAAGCTAGACTATTTGTTTATAACACGTCATTTAACGAATAATTTATTCTTCTTTTTAAATATATATTTTTTAAATTTGGGTTGGGTTCAATAATCACAAGGATATTGAGCTCTAACAACTCTCAAGTATACACTCAAGTAAAAATACATGGTTTTAAATACAACTTTTCCTTCTACAAATAGTTATCCTGGTTGGTAATAGGTGCCATTAGTTTGATCGGTATACATTTAAAATTTAAACATATTTACTTTCGGCTAACATTGATAACATTTTACTATATTATTTGTGTTATTATATAGGTATTGATAATATATATCAAAGATGACAGCTGCAGATCACATGACTTGATGTATATATTAAAATTGTTTAAGTAACTTTAGTAACTAAGTTCTACTGTTCTTCCTACCAAAATCATACTTTACAAGCTAGTATCATTTTGCAAACATGGCTAACCTGCTGTACCAGAATCCAGGTGGCAGTGGAGGGTGAAGCCAGTGATCTCTATATCATGCAAGATGGACATAAACATACGCATTGCCAAGGAACAAAGCGTGACGCTAAAGTTTATCGTCTGCTTCCTTGTGGGGGGACAAATTTAACTGTTTCTTTCAATGTTCTTATGCGAAAATATCTCTCTGATGAATAAAATTGTTATTGTTATAAATTAATGACTTATTATACCACTTTTTCCTGAAGAAACATTTACATTAAAGGATATACAATTAAGTTTTACAGGTAATACTGTACAAATACGAAAATCTTTAATATATTTAAATATGTAGTTATCATCCATGTTGTTTACAGTCTGCCAAGACTATAGTTATATTTAAATTTGGCTATTAGCTTGTATATTGGTTTCAGAAACCATATTATATTGAAAATTCGATAAATATAATGAATACGGTATCTTAAACCGTGATTACTGTACCTAGTCACCTCACCACTCCTCCTCAACCTTCTCTGCTTATCATCGGTCCACGGCAGTCAGTTTGATTGGTAGAGCATCTCGGGGTAACTTAATATTATGGTGGGGGTAGAGGAC
>CABFWB010000546.1:0-20845 GCA_902151455.1 Timema bartmani
TTATTCCGTTCAGAAATCTTACAAGTTTATAGAAAGAGAGAGAAAGTCTGTGCGGTGCGCCGTACCATTTATTTTTTTTATAAATGAAAGCTTTATATATATAAGGTACCAGTGAGAACACGTGATAAATATAACTGGGATGTCTGGGGTCGAATCCCGGGCAGGCGTAACAACAGGGATTTTTCCTTCATGATTTTCCCCTCCTTCCCGTAAATTCGAGGTATACTTCCTCTAAATTCAACCTTCCTCATCCTTAACTCCCTACCCACCCGATTAATGTAGTAGCGCTCGGAAGAGTAGTAGGCCTACTATGACGAATACGGGGAGGTAGGGGAGGTTATAGAAAATTATTTTATTTGTTTGAAATTTCAAAAGTTCAATCAAAATAAAAAGATTTTGCAAGAGTAAGGGTGGGTTAAAAAAAATTCACCTCTACTACCCCCTCATGTTTAATCTAGTTTTGCATATTGTCGTGGTAAGACAAGTAACAATCTTACTCGACAGGGACTAGCTGTAAGATTTTGGAGTAGTTCCAGATTTTTAGAAGAAGAAGACGGTGAAAAAAAAAAGAACAAAATCCGATATAAATCCTTGTGTATGTTTGCCCGACTCACGCGAGAGAGAAGTGTAAACAACTCGAATAAAATGTTGACATAAATATTACTACAAACGCCACCAATAGCTGTGGGAAGTTAGGAAGGGAGGGTAGGAGGGGTTTATTTTCCTCCAGTGACTCTTCTTAGGGGACCAGGGGGAGTGAAAACAACCTGATAATAAAAACTGGAAGGAAAATAACAACAATAAGGCACGAGGGAGCGACACGGAATGAAAACACATTCGATAGATTTAAAAGGTAAGTGGTATTAAATTGTAAATACCACCAGGGTATTTTGTTTTATTTCTAGTTCATACGTTTTAGCAAACGAGTTATTTAAGAGCTTCAACGGCTCCCAAAGCTGATTTTAGAGCGGTGTCTCAAAAATGCAAAGAAAAAAAAAACAATCACTCCAATCAAATGTCGGTGTCAGTTTTTGGAACTAAAAGCTCACCATCACTGAATATGAAATGGTATGACTTGGAATTTGATGTTATAGTAATGTTTTTATGTAATCAACTGGAACTAAATCATTAAAAGTTAATTAATAATTATTATAATATTATTTAGAGTTATTTTAGTTAATTCATATTATTTAATATTGTAAAGCTCCTTACTAAACAATTACTATTTTAGAATGTTTTCTAAAATGTTCACCATTACTAAGGCTGATACTGTCCTAACGAGAAATTATTATTATTTAGCACCACGTCTTACTACCCTTTTGGATTATACGCTTAAGTACTAATTACACTAATGGATTAGGATTGGGGAAGGTTGAATTTAGAGGAAGTGAACCCGCATTTGCGTGGAGGGAGAGTGGAAAGCCATTTAGGAAAAACCACCCCAGTTCACCCGACCGAGATTCGAACCACAATCTCCCCGTCCTTGGTAGTCTGGCTCAACACGACTGGCGCGTTGGCCAACTACGCCACCGAGGTGGGTCCCTAACGAAAAAGTATCAATCGCTGTCAGGCCATCACACGGCTTAAAATACAGTGTGTGTATGTGTGTGTGTGTGTGTATGTGTGTGTGTGTGTTTGTGTTTTTTGCAGGAGAGTTATACAGTATAATGTTTTGAGAAACGAATCAATAATTATTTAAGTAAATTGTAATTATGGCTTAGTAAGGAGAGATATACAATATCATATTTTGAGAAATTAAACAAAATTTGTTGAAGAAATTAAAATATAACCAAATTACAATATAATATAATGATCTGTTTAGTTTACTGGAACTACTTCTCTATTATGTCTAAGCTTATACGCCCTTCACCTACAAGTTACAACATATACTACGAATTTTCTTATCTCAAAGTGAAGAGGAAAGCTCGCTGCTAGTTCTCAAGTATCTTAAAATTTTATGTTGTGAGCCTACCAGAAGATGACTGTATTTGTTAGAAGAAGGCTTAATCTAGAGGTCCCTTTTGTCAAGCCTAGTCTCATAACTCCACAAATATGCTTAAAATGTCGATGAAAAATGAGTTAATCTCACATTTTCACTTTTTTCCCTATTCATAAAACTCAAACCACAGGGAAAAGAGCCCTAATGGAATCTTTCAACTTTATTTTGGCATGATCCATATTTTTAAATAACACATGGTAGAGTTAACTATTGCGTTAGAGCTGAACGTTTGCGCGGAAAGTTCTCTCTTTCTGAGGCAGCCCCCTTAAAGGAGCCAATGTACAACGGACTACTTCCATGTGGTCACCGAGCGGGAAAAATAAAAATGATTATAGATTAAATAATATGTGACCCCACCGTACTATGAATACATTTGTCACATAAAATTAGAGTATAATTTACTACATCACACTTATATTTCCTTGTCGTTAACGGCGTTGCCTACTTGGAGATTTCAAAGCTATTTTGAGAAGCGGGTTGCGTCTAAACTTGACGCGCCTAAGCAGTCTAAGCATCATCACACTTAGACATCAATTCATCAATTTATGAAATAGAAAGAGAGGGAGGATATTAAGGAGTTCACCCTCTGAGCCCTCTAGTTTATCTGCTTATAGCACTTCCCCTCTTCCTCTGACGATTTTACACAGTAACTTTACTGTTTGCTCTTTGAAAACATTGGCTTGCTTTTTAAATATACATAATATTTATTATTTCTCATTGTAGAGAGACATATGCTTCCACGGACTTTTTTAATCCACATCCTGGCAAGAAGACATTTTCATGACCAAGCCTAGTAGCCTAAGTTGTAGATAATTTATTAAAATACATTTACAAAAAAAAAAGACTTCAATATAAATAATAATAATTTTGTGGTGCAGTAGGAATATTTTTATAATTCATTTATGGACAATTTTATAAAGAACAAAACTACCGCGGGTCTCAGTTTAAATGTTCATAAGAGCATGGAATAAAAAATAAAAAAATACAGTGGAAACTAAACTTTTAAAATGTATAATGGTTTTTTTCTCACCTTATCAACATCTACCAAACGACAGTTTCAGATAATCATATACATTACAATATAGATTTTCCTGATCTGATATATTGATTGTGTTACTTGGCTTTAAAATAAAACATATACTTTGTTTATAGATTTTTTTTCAACCTATGTAAATTTGACTTTTAATTTAAAATGTATTTTACTAAAGATAATACTAAAAATCTAAGTATAAAAATTGTATGTCGGGCTGAAGGAAAGGTGTAGCTTTTTCATTGGTTCACTGACCTTATTTTCGAGGTCAGAATGAAATAATTGCTTTAATATTAAATAAAATATTATTATTTTGCAAACTTGAGTTTTGAGAACGTCTACTTGTCATTTACACGCTTTTTTAATAAACCACCATCCTTACCCAAGGTGAAGAGTAGAAGCGAAAAGTGAATGAAGAAAGAAGCGGAAAGAAATATGTCACCAGCACTAGACGCTTAAGGATGTGATTATCGTTTACTCGCACCAGTGGCCACGTGGCCAAAGGTGTCGGTCTAGTTGAGACTGGTTTACAGTCGACAGAGAGTTAGGGATTCGAATCCAGGCTGTGTGTATTGAAATTACCGTGACCAGATGGGTAGTAAGACGCGAAAAAAGGGTGTTATTGTATTTGTATTATTTAATGTTTACTATAAAGTTAAATAACTATTTACTAATGGTCTAAGGTGTCAAGTTCACCATAGACCGGACTTCAACTGACGGAGATATTTGGGGTTCGCATCCCTGTTTGGTGTACTAAAGGTGGTTCTTCCTACATATTTTACACCCTCCATCGACGCCGATCTTCCTATGAATTAAACGCGTACAACCCAAACGGTTAGTAAAAGGCGGTGCTAAAAGAAAATATTTACTATTTTTGAACGATGAGCGTTGTCAAAGACTCTGTTATCAAAAAGAATCTGTTATCATAGCTCAGACCCAATAGAATTTTCAATAAAAAAAAATTCTCGTAATTTTATCTTCTCTTTCTTCTCAATGGATGTTTGAGTCTTTTAAAATTCACCTTCCTTTTCTAAATTACTGGTAACCAATGCTAGTATAAGTGTACACAAATCCAACAATAACCCTCACGGAAACTATATCAACTCTTTGAGACTGAGATATGTGTTTGTATTGTTCAGTGAGGTTTTGTATTTGATATCCAATCGGCTAGACTGAGTGACATTAAAAATAATCAAAGTGTGGTTTCTAATAATTCTCCACTGCCCAGATTCATCACTGTCAGATGTAGTGTCTACAATGCACTATATATTCTGGTATGGGCTAGAGAAAGTTGTTACTTTCACTGATCTGTCTCAGTCTCACTTATGGCTCTGACAAATATGAAAGGAGCAGAGATATGAACGATAATATTAATAACATTCAATATACAGCCACTCCCTGTGATGAATGGAGGGAAGGTGTCGCTTGTAGGTTCAGTTGGTGAATGCATTTCGGTGAATTGGCACATTGATGCGAAATAGTACCTTCTGGTTCAGTGAGGAAAGCCACGAAAAACTTACCTCACGCCTCATTTCCCTAATATCCTTCTTCAATGTTGTCTAGGCTCTACAGCTGACGGTGCAACTGTTGAGGTCCTAACTAACCTTCGGGTTGAGAAATATACATTGTACTGTACATACAATTGCAGTTTCATTTTCTTGACATTTTCTATTTTCTTATTGCTTCCTTAGATATGACAGCTTATACAGAGTGGAAATAAAGTTTGTTACTGATTTCCTTTTATTATAAATCTAGAGTTAAAAAGTAAAACACATTTTACAAGTTCAAAAATAGTATTTGATTGTTCAAGTTTTAATTTTACACAAAGTGTGGAAAATAATCTGTATGTAACTGTCCATTGCCAAACTTGAATGTTATATACATAATATATATATAAGTAAATAAATAAAATTATTTATAAAAAAAAGCCCTGATCTATTAAAATCAGTAACACACTTTATTGGCAACCTGTATTATTAATAATAACTTTGACTCAAACAGGGCTTACACATTTAAAACATTATAATTTGCTATATTATTTATTTATTTAAAAACTAGACTGGGCTCATAAAGTATAAAATTGTCTCATTTATTTTTGAGTTTCTTGTCAAATTTTAAATGTTATTTAATGAGTGAATAAGAGCCAGTTGGTAGCTAGACAAGTACAAAACTAATTGTATTAGCCTTGGTAGAAGTGTAGCACGCCATTTTCACAAAAGTCAAACCAAACATTTTTATGATAGGCATCAATTTGTATTATTCGTTTTCTTATTAGTTTTGAATTAACTTAATAATTTCTCAGTAGGTTTTAAAAGTTTACTGGACGGGTCTACGTTTTTAAAAAATAATATAGGTATGGCTTCCTTTTTCTTGTTTCAAATCTCGCTACATATGCAAATATATGTTGTCTGTGCATGTATATTACTGGAGTAACTACATATTTAGTATTATAATTCAAGAATAAGTATTTTATATTTTAACTGCACGCTACATTTACTGTGATCCCCAATCCAGTGATTTTCATTTCTAGATCGTAAATACAAGTGAGTGATTTGATCCAGTCTAGCGTTACGGAATTCGTAAGTTATGATACATGCGAGAGCGATTTCATTCTATTCAATTTACAAAACGCACGTAGGGCTGAATCTATTTGTAACGTTCTGATGGATTTGTTGTATTGATCTCGTTTACAAAACGTAGTAATTACAATACGTATGCCCGTGACAAGTAGATTTTGATGTATTTTTTCAAACGATATTTCTAGTTTCAAACATGAGTTGAAACAAGATTTCAACATTCAATGTAACTTAAATTATTTGGCAGATAGAACAGTATCTAGGCTTTAATATACATGTTTTTTTAAATTTATTGGCTTAAGTTTTGTATCCCCTGGTCTTACTACCCGTCTAGGCAATACATATATATGATAAAACTATTCTAATGGGGTAGGGATGGAGAAGAAAGCATTTTAGAGGTAATCTACCCGCATTTGCGTGGAAGGAGAGTGGGAAACCTTTAAGGAAAAATCATTGCCAGTACACCCGACTGGGATTCGAACATTGATCTCCCCGTCATCTGTAGTCTAGTCTATTGCGAGATTGTTGACGCCTTATACCATGCAGCCAATGAAGCGTGTCTTTAACATATTGTGTGCGTGAATAATACATTATAATATATAATATATTGTGTTCTGTTTTACAAAAGATCCATTCCTTTGTCATTGATTAATAATAATAATAATAATAATAATAATTATTATTATTATTATTACTATTATTAATTTCAATTTCAATTTCATTTATTATAATAATATAATATGTAGTACTTTTATTGGTCAGCAACCCCGGGAATCAAGTCAAAGTCCATTAAACTACTCCGGAACCTTATATGATTTTGTGACAGGGCTACCTACTGAGATAAGAGTCGTGGGAACGATTCCCATCATGACCAAAAAAAAATAACTGAAAGAATCACTGCTTTACCTTTACACAGCGGTGCATTAATGTCAGAGGGACTGATTGCCATGTATATTCAACACATAAGCTATTTTGTAAGTTGTACGCTTTTTAGGTCTGATGGTTATACGTAAATAATGTATAAATACATTTAATACAGTGTTAAGATGATATCAAAAAAATGTTTTAAAACCCTGTGATAAAACATTGTCCCTGTAGATGAGTAAGAAACTGGTGTAGTGTTAAATATGAAGCATCGCTTTGTATGGAGCTGAAACATGAACCCTGATGTAAGAGAATAATTATTATTTGGAAAGCTTTGAGGTGTGGTGCAGGAGGAGAATATAGAAGATATAGTGGACATATCGGGGAATTAATGAAGAAGTTCTAAGAAGAGTCAAATAAATTAGAACCATTCTGTAGATGAGTCTACGAATGCCAATTAGATTGGTCACATTATGAAAAGAAGGGCTTAATGAGTGACGTCATAGAAGGCAAAGTAGAAGGGGAAAAGGGTCTGTCCAATGTAATAATCTCTAATTATTTTAATAAATTTCAAATAAGATAAGATAGCAGACACTTTTGCGGTTAAGTAATTTATTTAAATATATGTGTTTTATTACGTTTCAACATAGTAAAAGACGATTATTTTTAACCTCTCTCCAAACGAGTTGATATTATATTACTATTCCTGTATTTTACTCAATTATTTGACTATCCTAGCTGGTTAAGTTAAATAGATACCGTGAGATACTGGTTTGTCTTGATCAAAATGAGTGATATCTATCTCTTTAATAAGAAAGTGTCGATTTTGTCGGACCCGTCGTCAACCTATTTTATGGGTCTAAATATTGACAACTGAGTAATTTAATAGAAATGTGTTGTTCTGAAGATGTGCAATCTCTATTAAAATCACTACATTTTTTATCTGAAAGTCTAAAAGGTCTCCATGGCCCCCTCTCCACCCCCTCAGAATCTTTTTTGGAACCACTGGGGTTATCGGGCCTACCTTCAAATCTTACCCGAAAATATTCTTCCTCCCCAACTGCCTTTGGCCCCTACTTACTTCCCAAACGCATCTCCGGGATCACTGGGGCAATGAGTGCTATGAGTTTTTCTCGGTTTTTTAACGGAGTCACCCGCCTCGGTGGCGTAGTCAGCTAACGCGCTAATCGTGTTGAGCTCGACCGCCGAGGATGGGGATATCGAGGTTCGAATCTCGGTCGGGTTAACTGGGGACGGTTTTTCCTAAATCGTTTTCCACTCTCCCTTCACGTAAATGCGGATTCACTTCCTCTAAATTCAACCCTCTCAATTCCTAATCCATTAGCGTAATTAGTACTCAAGCGTATAACCCGAACGGGTAGTAAGACGCGGTGCTAAGTATTATTATTATTTAACGGAGTCAAGATCTTTATTTAAGAACGAGAAAACAAACAACAGAATATTTTGCCAAAATATTTCAGCAATTCTCGCACAGGTTTGTTAGTTAAGTTTACTATATTAATTTTCCATTGCGTATATCTGGAATGGGTGGTAGGACGTGGTGAAAACCTTAGGAATTAAGAAGAGACGCAATTTACTTATTACCACGCGACGACAGGACATCATAGCTTAAAATGATGAAACGGAATCTACTTAAAAAAAATGTAAGCCGGGATTGAATTTACTAAATCCTATTTATACCATATGCCATCTTTAATAAGAACATTTTACTTTAAAATATTTAACAAATAATGTAACTAAAAATAAACATTATTTTCTCGTTTTTAATACTATTAACACAGTTTAGGTGTTTTTCTCTAATATTTCATGCCGAGCTAAACTATAAAATTTGTTTTAAATAAACATGCAAAGCTACAACTTGACAACTGCCAAGAAAATATCTCGAATAAACAAGTCAGTCGCTTCCTGCTAATAATTTCTCCCCATTCGTCATAATAAATAAACTTCTGTCATGACTATGACGAAGAAAAATTATATTAATAGCATTTAAAAGTACTGCCATCAAAATCGTAAACTTGAGTTGAACCAAAGACTTATGCTGCTATTTTCAATCAAATAAATAGAAATATAATAGCATCCAGTAAGGATTTATCAGTGAAAATATAACTTTTTTTTTCAGAGCGCTCAGACATATAACTTTTATTTTAAATTTTTAATTAGTCAACCAGGAGAACAGTTAAACAAAAAAGAATATACGGAAAATCCATAATTTCTCTTCTCGGTTGGTATTGAAGGCCTCTCAATTAAAAGTTTGATTATAATATACGAACAATCAACTCTGCCAGTCACTTTTTATTTAATTATTTAAGAAAAGTTAGTTTTCTCGTCAAAAATCTTCCCTGAATTATACAATTGGTGAAGCGATGCTCTTTTTTTTCACCACAGCTTGCTAACCGTTCGGGTTGTACGCATATTTACCAACTGTGCTGATGTGTTAGGGACGAGGAAGATTGAATTCAAATTAAATGCACCTGTATTTTCCCGGAGGAAAACCCACCCCGAGTACACCCGACCGGGATTCGAACCCCAATCTCCCCATCATCGACAGGCCATTCTATTGCGAAAAGTGACGTATTAAACCGTTAGACCAATGAATTTGATCGATGCTTATTTACATTTTCGAATATTCTTAAAGATTGTCATCCATGGCATTGAATGTATTTACTAAGGCAGTGGTCACCAAATGGTGGACCGCGGTCCAAGTCCGGACCGCAGATACATTTTTAAGGACCTTAACGAGATAGCGATAAACAGAAGAAATGATGCTATTTCGGTGGTGGGCGGGTAGTAGACGTGGAAGGCCAGCAATAATAAATAAGTAAAATAACTGGAACGATAGGAAATCACGTTTTTAAATTAGTATAGGTCTAGTCCTATAGGGGTTGAACTTGAGTCGGCGTTAAAGTTTTGTCAGGCCGCGGAATTATGTCGAGTTTTTAAAACGAACCTCCATCAAAAAATAATTGGGGACCCCTGGTCTAAGGCGTGATAGCCGCAATTTACACTTACGTTACACGGTAAATTAGCCAAGGTGGGAATATCAGGAATGCAAGTAAAGGTCAGTGTTTTAGCAGTTTTAATGTTAAAACATTTTTTGGTGAAAATAAATCAAATAATTCCCCGGTAAGAACATATTGAGATTATTTTCTTCACATATGACCTTAACAGTGGTTGAATATCTCTCAAGGGTGTCCTGAATTTTTTTAACAGCTTTTTCACTTAATTAAAAAAGCTTAGCACCGTGTCTTACTACCCGTTTGGGCTATACGCTTTTCATTTAAAAATGTATCATCTAATACCACAATGCTCCTGACAAATATTCAACAACTGGATACTTTAAATTAGAAAGGTGCAAAGTGCCAAAATTAGTAAAAATTGTTTTTTCCCCCTATATGCCGAGCTTAATAAGCCACGAATGGAGTAATGTGCCTAGCTAGACCTCTCTAAATAGTTTAAAATAATTCCACAAGATGGCGGGTGGTTGCGTTCCCACAAGAAAGGTGTTATCTGCCACAATGCTTTGCGTGTTATCACAGGCATTTCCCGCTTTTTCTTCAGAGCAGTTTGTATCAGCCGTGTTGAGACCTCTGTTCAGTGTTTAAAAGTGATAATTTTTTTTTTCTGTGTTTTAAGGATTCTTTAAGTGAGTAAAAATAATAACTGTTGATATCAACATGTGAAGAAAATTAAACTCTGTGTTTCTAATGTGGCAATATTTTACTGACCAGTTTTTTATATAAAAATTGTAAAAACGCTGACCCCAAATTAACTAACGCCAAATTAACTAACGCCAAAAACCATCCAATATCAAACAAAGGTTTCATCAGTCTAGGACATCTATTTCCCTGAACTAAATACCATTGGTAAAAGGTATGCTAGAACCGGCTAGTAAAACGGTAAAACTGTGACAAAAGGTCAATATTTAAAGTTAAAGAAAAAAAAACAATGTTAACGCAAACTCACCTATATCGCTTTCGAGTCCTATCTTTAGATTGTTTACTACACACAAATTTTAACACTAATTTTTCAATTCATTGCCCAATAAGTAAGAGTTGGTTTGTTACCATATTGAACCTAAAAATAGACATTTTATTTACCTTTATAGCGAAATCCAACTTTTTATTCAACGAAATCCAACCATTTAATTAACAACAAATCAGATTCTCTAGTAATCAGTCGATATAAGTTTGCGACTTTTATCAGTCCACGGAGTGTACTCGTTCACTTTTGACGCGAATAACAGCACCTCTGGTCAGGTGCACAAAATTAAAATTTAAATCAACCATTAAATGAACGCTGACTTCATCCTTAACGTGCTTAAATCATTGAAACCAGATTAGTCCAATTAATGTGATAAACAATTTAAAATTAAGGCATAATCCTTGCCTCTATTGCTATAGTCAGTTCACAGTAAAATCATCTATTTCTGTTTCTAAAAACAATTCCTCTTCAGAAATAGGGGGTTTATTATTTTGACAAGTAGTTTAAATCGACCTCACTTTTTTAAGTGTCAAAACATGTTTACGATGGTGTGGATTGTTACCAAGATAAACAGAAATAATTTAAACTGTACCTGTGAATAATTGTTCTCATCACTCAGTAGAACATTCATTTGTTAGGTGTCAACAGAAATACAGCCCCGTGGTTTTTGTTTGTTTGAATACAAGACATTTATTGGCTGAACGAAGAGAGGTTCTGTTTTAACTTTACCATTTGGCATTTCGGCTCACTGTCTGTCCGGATCTTTGTTACGCGATAACTGCCAAATGCATGGATCAATTTTAAGGAAATTTGTTGGGGATATTATTTGAACCTAGAACGAACGATGCATGTAAATAGTTGATTAGTCTGTTTATCCATTTCAATATGGTGGCCACTCAAATGGTTTTTCGTTTAGTAACTCATATTATGTTATTTGAATTTATAATTCAAAGCATTCATTTATTTTGTTCATATCTATGATCATATTTTTATATTTAGGATTATTAAAACTAAAATCTTTTATTTGAGATAGATTTTTATAAAACCATTAGTTTACGAGCTATAAACAATAATATATTTTAAACGGAGGCCTGAGAAATTGAAGATTACTTTTAGGTGAAAAGAGATGTTAATTTTTTTCTCAATATATTTGTAAAAAGTGTATGTTATTTTATTTATACCCTTTGTTGGAATATGATGTTATTTCCCGCCCCCCTCCCCCCCCGTTATCTTTCTGCAATAATATATATTATTTCGTTTCACATTTTTTATGAATGAGATCACTTAAATTTGCTCCCCCCACCCCTATACCTTCAAATTTAAAATGTAGTTAACCACCGTTTTGCAACCAAGTAATACGTTTTGCACCCTAGCCTACAAATATTTTTGGAAGGGGGTGGGGGCAAGTTAGATGTAGGGCCTTCCTCCCACAAATTAAAAAATAGGGGTTTTATTCTATGCCAATTAAGCGTCTTGTTTTGCATCCAACTATGGCACGATTACGGGGTTGGGATACAAAACGCAATATTTGGGTACAAAACTATGCAAAATAGGTGCCAAACGGTGGTATATCTACATTTTAAATTCGAAGCGGTGCAGGGGGACAGATTGTGATCTAACTAAACGTATTCATTTTTATATAAAGAAAAGCGATAAGGTCTATGCGGTACGGTGCACCGCATAATTATTTTTTAAAGTAACAAAAATTCGTCACAAAAATTCTCTTATTCCTGTGAACCGACTATGTATATCAATTTATATTTTGTTGACCCATTGTGAGCGAATTACGCAGCAACAACAACTTGTCGATGGTATATCTAGCTATCTACTGGACAGTTGCCAAAAAAAAAAACCTTTGTATCTGCAACAGTTTAATTCCCACACTCCCGGCCGGACTAAATCTGTTCCGATGCTGTTTCAATGGCGGGGTAAGAGGAGGGGGTAGAAAGGGGAGGGGGTTCCCACGCATCCTGTCCGAGCGTCACAACAGCGCATTATTAGGGAAATGTGTGTGTTTCTAGAACCAACCGGAACCTTTATTTTAATTTGGTTGTGATATGTACGTTTAACACCAGGATTTATTAACGACTCAACCCAGGGGTTGATAACTTGCGGCTTGCGAGACACATGCATTTCATTCAATATTTATTTGCTACATCATTCGTAGTCCAGTTTGTGGAAAAATTAGCCAGAACTATTTTATCGTTGTCCAAGGGACGCCCGAATGTACTAATCGTACATCCTTTCCGTGGAGGCTCTTTCCATGTCCCGATGAGATTAGATGATGGTGATAGTGAGTAAGCCTATGAGGGTGTGGAACCAGTGAAAACACTTAAAATTAACTTGAGCCTAATTAACCAAACCCTGACGACCTTTGGGGTAGTTCCCTTTTCAGGAAATATACCCAACGTACCAGCCTGGAATCGATACCGGGACACCTAGTTTTCTATGAACATGTAAATGCTGCCTTATAATTTTTAGTTTACGTGAAAATTAATTTATAATCACCTGATTTTAAGAGACTCGCTCAATAAATTCAGTAAAAAATAGTCAAATTAATTCGAACCTAATTCGATGTTTGTTACGTTCTTTCAGTAATAGTCTACAATATTTAATATATATATATATAACACCCTCTCCCTCTATTCAAAAAAAAAAATCCCACGTTTCCTCCTCATTCCATCTTGAGCTAAGGTGTGGCTGTTTTGAATAATTTTTTTGTGAGTAGATAAAAATTGGATCTTCACTTTAAAAAAAGGTTGCCAACCTGACTTAAACTAATCGGGAGGCTTATTTAGGCCTATTATCAGGAGTAATTAACGTACACATTCTGACCCAACTAATTATTTCATAAAAATACCTACAAACTGAATTACTCCCAGAACCAACGTAATAACTAATATTTTGATTATTTGCTCGTTCGTGCTCCACATCTTACTACCCGTTCAGGCTATCCATAATTATGTAGGAATGGGGAAAGTAAAGTTTAATATAAATTGTACCCACATTGAATGGAGGGAGGGTAGGAAACCATTTATGAAAAAAAAACACCTTATTATGCCCAGCTGGGATTAAAACCCCGACCTCTTCATCACCCACAAACCAGATAAGAGAAGACTGACGCCATAATCCATGTGCCCTCCGGTGATATTAATTATGCACCGTGTCTTACTACCTGTCAGGGATATTCTTGTTTAACAACCACACTGATGGGGAAGAGATGAGCTAGGCAGAATTAATAGGAAATGTACTCAGGTTTGCGTGGAATGGGAATGGGAAGCTACCTAGTAAAAAAACACCCTTAATACAACCAACATGGATTCGAACCCCGACCTTTTCGTAATTGGTGAACCAGACTAGACTAGCGTGACGTTTAATCCTCATGTCCACCGATGCACGCCCATAAGTAAAATAAACACACTTGTATTAATATTTTAAAATCATCTTTGGTGACCGCATGGTCTAGGACGTCACTCTCACATCAGAATAGACTCCCGATGATAATGAGAATCCTGGTCAGGTGTACTGATTGTGGGTTTTCCTAAACTGTTTTCCATTCTTATTCCAATCAAATTAGGGTACACTTCCTCCAAACTTAGCCTTTTTCATACCTAACACATTAGTGTAATTAGTACCTAGGTGTATAGCCCGAACGGGAAGTAAGATGCGGTGATAAAAAAAAAAGCTTCAAATAATTGACTCCCCTTTTTTCCTTTCAATCTCCCCTCCTAGCTTTAAGGAATCTAGGGAACTAGGTTAGAATCCCGCGCAACATACGTCATTATTTTTCTCGCCACGTCCAACCTGACCGAAGCAGCTCTGAACATTGGCAGAAGCCCCTGTTTTCCGGTGGGGTTTCTAAGGAGGGGGCTCACAAAGCTGACGTCTGTCTCGTGTCTTAGCAGAAGGGCGGGATCCTATCCCTGATGCCAAATATTGGGTCTAAAACTGAAAGTGTCCGCCACTTTGTTGAGGTGTTCGTTTCTATCATCGGGTAGTAGGGTCTATCCTCAACCATCTATTAAAGTTTTGACATCTCCACTGTCAACACTTCCTCCAAAACGGAAAACCCAGCCAAAACAACAGAAAAAAAAAGTTTCTGGCGCAGATTAAGTAGCCTTTTCACTATCACCTTCTAAATTATTCATACCTTTCTAGACAGATTACGAGTTTCTATTTACTGATTAGTTGAAGATATATCGTCGCTTGGATTTCTTCATTATAATGAAAGTTAAATTAAAGACAATGCTCTTAGGGTGGGTGATTAAAACTGGGCCTTATATCTTAGATTGAGTTGGGTTGAATTATATTTCCCTCCAACACCTTAGCTCAGTCGGTAACATGTCTGCCTACTCAGATAATGGTCCCAGGTTATATTCCCGGTATGACCGGAAAGTTTATCATTGGTGAAATGTGGGTTTCCCTTTTCACAGTGATGAATTAACGGCCGAGGGGCTGGGTGTTGTGTCTGTTCTAGTTTTAAGTTGGCTTAAGGTCGTTTTGACCTCGGTTGTCTTGGAGTAAAGCTCTCGCCTCAGGATTAGATGGTTGTTGGTTCAAACCCAGCCAAGGTCGACGGATTTTTCTTGAACGATAAAAATCCGTAGCACAACTTCTTTTGGAGGGGAAGTAAATCCGTCGGTCCCATGTCGATTGTGGGATGTAAAAACCTAGAAGGTATGTGAAAATATCTTTCCCGACAAAGTTGGTTGAACCTTTCGCTCTCGCTCATAGACATTCTTGAATGCTGATATAATCAGTTTGTTCACACAATGCACCGTTAAATAACTTAAATAAATTATAATACGATTTATGTTTATGTTTAGAACATGCACGTTTAGTACCCCATTCAACATCGTGTAGCCCACACATGTGGACACGCGAACAAAGACGTCAGTCTCATCTAGTCTGGCTTGAATCCCTTCTGGATGCGATGGTTTATCCCTCCCCCCCTCTAAATGGTTTGCCACTCCTCCTTCATGAAATAAGAATAAATTAGTTCTGAATCCTATCTTACTCCTCCGTATCCCTCTTGTGTAGCGATTAGAATGGTTAAAAACAAGATAGGTATAATTAGATGTCAAATTTTAACATTTAGTATCAAGCGTTTTTTGAGAATTACTTTTTTTTTTAAGTTTGAAACTGTCTGTACCCAAAGTAGCGTTCCGTAGGAAGATCAAAATAAAACCAAAGTTATCCTAATAAGTGTCTCTGTGTGTGTTACTAGTTTGGTTGAGATCCAAGAATTGGTTCAAAAGATATGAAGAAGGGCAAAAAGAGTCCCCAAAACACACACATGTTAGCCTAATTAGGCCTAATAGTTGGTTACTACTCATAGTCAATCAACCAGCGATCAAGGTCCCTCTAAATCGGTGTCTTGGTGGAAGCGACCGTGCTCAGAACGATGAAGTGATATAAAACTATCTAGCCACACATCTTAATCGGTATGAAACTTTCCAACTGATATTATGGTTTGTTACGTCACGTTAGGGGATTTTTAAAGATATAACATTACAACAAAAACCACACACATTCTTATATAATTCTTAAAATCATCTTTCTTTGTCACTAAACTATTTGATCTTAAAATATTTTTGTAAACTTTTTTTTTTTAATCATCTACATCTTAAAAGGCCGCTGACAGACTGACGTTTTGGTCGCCGCGGCACAAACTCCGCGACCAGGTCGCTCCAGTGTATTACATTGTTTCATGAGAGGGGTCAGTCTAGCGACACGGACGCCGCCACAGATTAAAAAAAAACGTTGATGTGAGCGTTTCTTGGGCGTAGCGACGACCCCCCTCATAAAATATGAAACAATTCAACACGCTAGAGCAACATGTTCGCGGAGTTTGTGTCGCAGAGACCAAAACGTCAATCTGTCACCGGCCTTAGAATATTTAGATTATTCACAAAAATGATCTGTAGAAAGTGATTATACTCGTATATACTCGGCATTGTAAGAAGTAACCGGGCCCGTGGGGTAGTGGTCAGTTCCCTTGGCAATGAGTCTAAGGGTCCTGGGTTTGATTTCCGGCTGGTACTTTGGGTATCTTCCTCTTACGAGGAACTATCCTAACGGTCGCTAGGGTTTGGATAGTTAGTCTTAAGTTAGGTTAAGACTCACAACACGCCTCCACAGCTTCATGATAACCATCATCATATCATCTCATTTTGGGTATTACGTGTGGACAACCCCCTATAGCCCGTGGCCCGTGGACCACTTGCAGCCCGTCGTAGCTTTTTTATTTGCGGCCCGCCTGCTCATCAAAAAGATAAAAATATTTAAAAAGGAAAGATGAAAATACAGATTTATATTTTACATAATAAAATAATATAATAGATGTGTATTTTAAGTTATTTTATAAACTGATTTTGCTTTATACGCGAATAAAAAAAACAACGTTTTTATACAAATTTGCCTTGAATAGGCAAATGCCTAATCTAGTGGACAAGGGAAAGAGTATTATTTCGGGTGCGTTCGGGCGTAGTCGGGAGTGCTCGTGTTTGCTAATCATAGTTGAGACACTCGAGAGGACAAAATAAAAAGGATATATTAAATGTTCAATCCTAATATTGTCAGCACAGAATTTCGGCCCACGAGCCAACAAGAGACAGAAACTTAAGCCCTCGGCCCCTAAAAGGTTGAAGACCCCTCCCCCTATAGTGTACCCTGGGCAACGTTATGTGTCACCAGAGCAGCTAATAATCTACACATGAGGTTTCCTCTATCGGATGTCATGTCTCTCCCGGTCAGATATCCCATAAGATAAAAAAAAAGTGTAAAAAAGGAAAGAGTTGTCCACAGGTAAACAAGAACCCACACAGGATGAACTGAATTATTTTCTTCCCTCGCTTTCTATTTCCTTCATTGATGTATACATGTGATAGTGTTAAGGTGCGTCAAGTTAAGATTCAACCTGCTTCGAAATATTTCTTCAAATTCACCAAGTATGCAACATCCAGTAGCGCCTGAATGTTTTTATACGGGGGGAGGGTTGGATATAATCATGTACTGTTTAAGGGGATGACATTTTTGAGATTTAAAAAATACCAGGAAAAATATGATATTTAACAGTTCCATTGTGCATTTTTTTATCGTTTATTTTAGTCATGCCAAACATTAGAATAAATACACATAAAACAAATTAAAAAAAAACTATATCTGATGCAGCACAAGCTAAAATGATGAAACACAAAATAACTAAATTACGTTTCCAAACACCTTTGTCCTATATTTATTATTAGCTATAAAACCATCAATGTCAAGTTGTCGAGTTTCTCAGGGTATCCATTAAGCAGACGCGGGTAATTTAGTTTACGTTGCCTCATCGTGGAAAGAAGATGGTTTTTTTTATGCGTTCAAGCATTGAAAAACTTCTTTTTGATGTAGTTGGTATCACTATCAATAGTTTTCAAAATATATTCTGTGTGTGCTCCAAGAACATTTTATTTTTATTATCTTAACTTAGTGTTAATTCTGTATCTTGCCTCAACAAGATCTTTACATTATCTAAAAGTTTTTATTATATTATTTTGGTTTGGTAAAAATTATACGTTTTACCACCCTAGATTTGAGGGGTGTGGGGGGGAAGTAAAATGTACCTCCGTACATCGTTTCTTATTTTGTGTAATCGCTTTTACAAGCTGCTTCAGAACGTCCTATAACAACCGTCGTTTCGAAACAGCCGGACAGAAAAACTTGGCATCCTACCCCAGTCAGTGCTCCCAAGCGGCGATCGGTAGTACCACACACACACACACACACACACGCACGCACAAGGTGATCCGTGCCTTATTACCGCCTCGTCTCCTTTCCACCTCTTTCCTGAATCAGATTGACGCGCGTCATCGAGTCGAATGGGGCCCTGCCTGCCGCACTTAATGGTAACTCGTTTGTTGACAAGCTGTCTCCTGGATCTCCAGTGATATTCTGACGAGAGGTGGGTGGAAGAACCGAGTATATTCACATTTATATCATCATGATTAGCCATACGTTTTTATTGAAAACTAACACTTAACGCCACGATACCAATTCGACACCTTAGTTCAGTCGGTAGCTTGTCTTTCTATGGAGCTAAGGAGTCCCGGGTTCAATTCCTGGCATGGCCGAAAAAATTTGATTTGTGAAATGTTGTTTTACACTCTCATATTGATAAATTAACGGCTAGGGACTGGATATTGGGCTGTCCTAGTCTTAAGCTAGATTAGAAGGTATATGACAGGCCTAGCCAGCTGGTAGTGGAAAATATATTACTTCAATAAAAAAAACTACCCAGGCCACAGGTTGGAAACAGTAATAGATGTAAGTAAGTAAAAACAAGAGACCAGCCTCGGTGGCCGTATGGTCTAAGGCTTCCCTCTCGCAATAGACTAGTCTGCCAATGACAGAGTGATTGGGCATCGATCCTGATCGGGTGCACTTAGGATTGTTTCTCCTAAATGGTTTTCCAGTCTCCCTCCACCAAAATGTGAGTGAACTTCATCTAAATTAAAAACCATTAATACTTTACAAGGTGTTAGGTATGTTTCTCCATCTATTTTTTTTAAATGAAGGATTAGTTAGACCATGTTCCCGATAAAGGATAAGGGATTTGAGAAAGTTCTATAATCACTGTTATAGAGAATCAAATAGTTGCAACTTTATTTATTTTCAAACTAGCAAGCTTGACCTTGTTGATTTTATCTCAGGAAACCCCCACGACTCGAGTTGTCGTGTTCCACATTGTAAAGGTGTCAACGACATAGGACTAAAAAGAAATGTTAGAGAAGAGATCTCATATTTCAAACAGCAGCTGCACAGTATCTGACAGATTTTTCCCGGAAATTGACACTTCCATTCACAATATGTCCCCAAATACGACTTTGCTGCGCTGTCATTTGACAAGATACACCGTGCGTGATTCAATATCCCTTTGCAGTTTGCACTTTTTATCATGTTGGGGAGTTTTTGGTTGAGTATATTCAGAAACCCTTATTTGTGGTAAATAAAATTATTGACTTTCATTTAATAAAATGTTGGATTAAGGTGTAAAAAGTCAGTGAAAAAAATACTTATTTTATGTTAAGAATTGTAATAAATTAACTTTAAGTGGTATGTTGCAACAAATATAAAAATTAAACAAACAAAGCAAAAATAGAAGGCTATCAAAATATAATTTTATTTTATATTTTTAAATATTTGGCTTTTTTCACAATATGGACGTTATAGTAGTGGGTTTAATATATTTTTTTCAAAGTTATTTGGTTCAGTGAACTAAAGCTCTTAGCCTGGAGGAACTTATTTTTTTGTTATTGTAATATTGTTATAAATAGTTAGCATTTTAAGAAATAAAAAATAACTAGAATTCGCATTTAAAAGGTCAAGTAGTAAATTTTGTGACAAGATTTTTTGTTTTTATTTCACGCATGTATCATTAATTCAAAAATGCTACAATTAACTTTTAATATGTATTAATGGACATTTTAATATTCCAAATAAATGGTCGTAAAATGTGTTTTGTGAAATTTCGATGTCTCTAAAGTCTAGTTATATTTTTCTAAAAAGATTACTAGATTTAAAAAAAAAAGTTTTGATAAGGTCCAGCAACTATGTCTGCTTATTTATAAAATATTATCTTGATTTCGATAAACAGAAATGATGGAAATTGTGCCACAGATAAATTGTCAATTTTGAATTCTGCCTTTTATATTGAATGTATGAACTTTCATTTACGGGGATTTTAAAGATAAAACTATAGGTATCGAAAATTAATATATTAAGTTCGATTATCGATTATATCGACAGTATGAAGAATCGAGAATATCGTGGTATCAAGAAGAGTTTGACATCTTTTTAAGAGACACATTCATTTACCAGAGTGTTCACTTTCTAAAATTGAATTTGAATTTCGATGATAGATGTTTATTTAACTATTTACTAACTATGAATTAACTAGAGAAAAATGTAAGTATTAAAAAAAAGGTGTAGTTTCAAATTAAACCAGTAGTGACTGCTTGGAAATAATAAATAAAATAATTAGTTTAAATTTTAAGAGAAATTGTCTGTGTTCAATTTAAAAGAATATATAAAGTGCTTTTATTTTTAAATAATAGTTCATCCGTAGAATGCGGTTCCCAAATGTAGCCACAAGTGGGCTAAGTGAGGACAGATTTACTATTTCGTGGATGGTGAGGCTCGACGAAAACGAATAGCGATTCAAGGCTGGAAATACCAGCCCTTGAAAGATTGCACTTGGCTGCCACAAAACAACACCAGACAAATCTGAAATAACGTCGTCATCATCATCGTTGTAATAGTGCCAGAGATTTCTCTCTCTCTCTCTCTCACACACACACAAAGATTCTCATTCCCCCCCCCCCCCCCCAAAAAAAA
>CABFWB010000546.1:43112-90637 GCA_902151455.1 Timema bartmani
GTAAACTACCCTTAATTTTAGGGGTAGATATCCAATTCCAAAAATACCTCGGGGCAACCCTATGAAAACCCTAGATATCAAGTTTCAGCTCAATCGGTAAAATAGTTTAGGCTCTAGTTTGAGGTACAGACAGACAGACAGACGGAAATTCAAAAACAACTTTTTCGGATTCAGGGAGTCATGAAACGTCAAGATTCATCAAAATCTCGACTTCGATTTTTTTGACGATCACCATACTTTCTCTACCTTTAAGATAGAGAGAAAGTAAAAAATGTGATGACAATCATACTACGTAGCAGGAATTATGGAATATTTGGAGGGGATTCAAACTAGTCACCTATTATTAATTTTTTTTTCAGTTGTTGCGAAAATGCAACAGCGCCAGTCACAGAAGGTTATGGATCAAACTCAGTAAACCCAACCGAGACTTGAACCCCAGCTTCCCCATTCCTAGCAAACCAGAATAGATGAGATCGGAGCCCTTGTTTGTAAGCTACGAGTTATTGCCTGTTGATAAAAATGGGTAAATGATGAACTATTTATTTTTAATAAATGAAGAAGGATTTTTCTGTAAGATAAAAGAGTATCTATCTCCCACATCAAAGAACTTCATATTTACTTACACGAGTTTTTTATCAATTATTTAACACCTATCATCCCAACGAGAGTTTTATGAACGTCTTCAAGGGGAGCCATGTTATGTTAAAATAACTGTTGGGGCTACCTCAACACGTATTATGTAAACAATTACCTCTGACAGGTCTAATAGCGGACACATGTTTAACACATGCGAAAATATAGAAAGAGACAGGGGTAGTCAAATTCGAATATACAGGGTTTATCGTAATATGTTAGACACATTTCAGCGGTGAACAAGAGACACAAAAACAATGAAAACATTTCATACAAACATGTGTCCCATTTGACCTTGTTTTCGAGATATAGTCACGTTAGTATCCAGTAATGTAGAACTGCTTAACATTATAGGAAATGTTCAAAATTACCATCGTTGGCGTAATTTCAAGCCTGCAGTCGTCGTATCGTAGAATGCCGCACTCTTTCAAAAACACCCGGTGTTTATCGGATTCAATGAATTCATTAGCAACCTTCATATATACGTTGACGAAGTATTTCAGTTCTGGCTTTGAGTGTCGAATAAACATTTAGTTTCATCTGCCACACAAATAAAATTATAATTGATTTAATTCTACGACACAATGACTGCAGGGCTACATTCGGGCCAAAAGTGGCCGTTTGTTATTAACATCTCTGCCATCCCTTTAAGTTGTAAGGGTATTCACCTTTCTGTCATCCTCGTAAGTTGTAAGGGTTATTAACAATTCTGTCATCCCTGTAGGTTATTAGGGCTACTAACATTTCTGTCATCTCTGTGGGGTGTAAGGGTTATTAACAATTCTGTCATCTCTGTGGGATGTAAGGGTTATTAACAATTCTGCCATCCCTGTAAGTTGTAAGGGTTATTAACAATTCTGTCATCCCTGTAGGTTATTAGAGGCTACTAACATTTCTGTCATCCCTGTTGGCTTTAAGGGTTATTAACATGACTTGCCTGGAATGTGTAGTATGTAATATAATTTCGTTCAGAGATCATTTTGAGTAGATGTTTGATGTTGATTTCAATATTCATCAAAGGTGGGTAGATCTTGGAAAGAAGACAAAAGTGAATTTACTAAAAGAACAGTCTGTCTAAACGTCCGTTTTTATTATCTAAGAGCTAAATAGTTTTTCATGATGGATTTTTTTTTAAACACACACACTAAAAAATTGTATTTTGAGTTATATTCAAGACAATTTGCTGTCAAATGGGAGGGCTTAGAGCAGAGGTTGGCAACTGGTTGATCGCAATCAATTGGTTGAGCTCGCGTCAACGTTGATCGAGTAAGAAAAGTACATAATTAAAATTCCATATTTAAGTTTTATAAGCTTGAAAATATATAAAGTACTTTCAAATAATACTTGAATATGACCAAAATAACCTTGATCGGTTATAATCGGTAATATTGTGAAAAAAAGTTTAAAATTAAAATTTTATTTAGTCTGTAATCCCGATGTGATGATGATGGTGAATATTAGGGTGTGGAACCAGTGGAAACACTTAAAACTAATTTATGCCTAATAAACCAAACCCTCGAGATCATTGGGGTTACTCCTCTTTCGGGAAAATTACCAAAGGTACCAGCCTGGAATCAATACCGGGACCCCTAAACTCGTAGCCAGGTGCACTGACCACTACACCACGGGTCCAGTTTTAGGGATACTGTGAGGACAAAATTTTCAATGAGCGCGAGCCACATTAGTCCCACGGCCCGTCAGTTGTACCACACTGGCTTAGAGCATCCTAAATGATTTTTTGACACTTTTATCCGTATTATGAACTTATAAACCTTGAGAGTTTAGCAATTATCTCAAAATTGTCTCAAATTGCTCTCATAATGTGGCGTGTTGAAACTAACAACCCACGGAATGGGTGGTGATACCTCCCATTAAATTAGACTATACTACCCGGATGTTTAATACAGCCTAATATTAGAACCACCAAACACCCACTCCTCGTAATTTCGCGGGGGCATTTCCCATTACAGAGAGGAGTTGTGTGTAGCCATTTTAGCCCGAACCTGTAACAATATCGCGCGCCACATAACTCCTCGACGGAGGGAACAACATTCCTACGACTGGCCAGAACGGGTAGAATGTTGCTCCGTTGTGCGTGAGACGTATACACTCAGTTTTAAATACAATGTAAACCTGTTTCGTGGGGTGAAGTACACTTGGCCGTATTGCATCGTACTAGTTCGGACGTTTTTTTATTTAGACGGACATTTGGCCATATTGCATCGTACTGGCTCGGACGTTTTTTTATTTAGACGGACATTTGGCCGTATCGCATCGTACTGGCTCGGACGTTTTTTTTATTTAGACGGACATTTGGCCATATTGCATCGTACTGGCTCGGACATTTTTTTTATTTAGACGGACATTTGGCCGCATCGCATCGTACTGGCTCGGACATTTTTTAATTTAGACGGACATTTGGCCGTATCGCATCGTACTGGCTCGGACGTTTTTTTATTTAGACGGACATTTGGACCGTATCACATCGTACTGGCTCGGACGTTTTTTTATTTAGACGGACATTTGGCCGTATCGCATCGTACTGGCTCGGACGTCTTTTTTATGTAGACGTACATTTGGCCGTATCGCATCGTACTGGCTCGGACGTTTTTTTATGTAGACGGACATTTGGCCGTATCGCATCGTACTGGCTCGGACGTTTTTTTAATGTAGACGGACATTTGGCCGTATCGCATCGTACTGGCTCGGACGTTTTTTTTAATGTAGATGGACATTTGGCCATATTGCATCGTACTGGCTCGGACTTTTTTTTATTTAGACGGACATTTGGCCGTATCGCATCGTACTGGCTCGGACGTTTTTTATGTAGATGGACATTTGGCCGTATTGCATCGTACTGGCTCGGACGTTCTTTTATTTAGACGGACATTTGGCCGTATCACATTGTACTGCCTCGGACATTTTTTTATTTAGACGGACATTTGGCCGTATCGCATCGTACTGGCTCGGACGTTTTTTTTATGTAGACGGACATTTAGCCGTATTGAATCGTACTGGCTCGGACAATTTTTTATGTAGATGAACCTTTGTTGGTATTGCATCGTATCGGCTTGGTGCATATTTTTTTATGTAGACGGATACTTGTCGATATTGCATCGTATCGGTTTGGTACATATTTTTTTTATGTAAATGGATACTTGCCAGTATTGCATCCTACCTGCTTGGTAAGTGTATTTTTAAATCGAGGCACACCTGTCCGTTCGAATCGAATTGGCAGAGCCTTACACCATAGTGTGCGCCTGATTATAGGTGTCACGCATAGCACGACTTCTCTGCGGGCCTGCTCGGTCATCCCTGAAAATGTTAGCTGACTACGTCTTACTAGCTGCCTAAACTTTATATTTACACTTATAAGTAGGGGTGAAGAAAGTAAAATTTATATTAAATGTACCTTAATTTTCATGGAGAAAGGATAGAAAGAAATTTAATAAAAAAAATCCTATCGGCTCACAAGGTTGGAATTCGAAACCCAACCTCCCCAGCACTGACAAACCAGGACAAACTATAGTAAAACGCTTTCATCCGCGTATCCACCGGTGAGCTAATAACAAATACTGGTACTTGCTTTACAATTTTAATATATTAAACTTTTAATATCGTTTATCGTTTCTAAAAGGTTCATCCTCATTTTACACTCTTGCCATAACTCAAAACCAAGATTATTTTGATAAGATTAAATTGTAATTTTTTTAGCTAAATAGTTTTAAAACTGGTGTACGCGACTTAATTATTAGTACTTATTAGAGGCACAAGCATGCACAAACAATTTAATAGTGGTGGCCTTTTTTACTATTTTTTTTTATCACCGCGTCTTACTACCCTTTAGGGTGTTACGGTTGTGTAGAGTACTAGCCTAATTGCGCTGATGGTTTTAGGTATTAGGAAGGTTATATTTTAGAGGAAGTGTATCAGTATTTGCGGGGAAAGAAAGTGGAAAATCATTCATGCAAAACCATCCTCAGTACACCCGACCGTGATTCGAACCTCGATCTCCCCGTCATCGGTAGTCTAGTCTACTGTGAGAGTAGCGCGTTGACCACGTGGTCACAAAAGTGAGTGGCCTTTTATTTTTGTGTGTGCCCAAAGAGAACCTAGTTTGAGCCCTAAAGCAAATGTTATTCCAAACACGCTCTAAGGTTATCATTTGTTATTAATAGTTAAATTTGTTGTGTTGTATGATTTAGTTCAAATTTTAATACTCACTTTTTATGGCCAAGCTTCAAAAACATTCTACCTAATACAATAAATTTGTAAAATTTTTACTATTTATTTGTATTTATTTGAGTGCACATTCTGAACCGACTGATTATATCAGCACACGAGAATTTCTATGAGCGAGAGTGAAAGGACTTACAAATTTTTCTGAGAAAGGTGTTTTCACATACCTTCCAGGGTTCTTTTAAATGCCACAATTGACATGAGACCGACGGTTTTATTAACCCTCATAAGAAAGTTGTGATACGAAATTTTATCGCTCAAAAATTTTGCTAGGCTGAAATGTTTGTACTGATTTTTGTAACAGTTGCTCATTTTTTAGCAACGAGTCTTACTAACCGTTCGGGCTATGCGCGTATGTACTTATTACGCTAATGTGTTAGGGATGAGGAAGGCTTAATTCAAAGGAAGTTTACCCGAATTTGCATGGAGGGAGAGTGAAAAACCATTAAGGAAAAACTAACCTCAGTACACCCAACCGGGATTAGAACCCCAATCTCACCGTCATCAGTAATCTTGTCTATTGCGAGAGCTTAGACAGTTCAATACCGAAGCAAGTATTTGTGTAACTTGACACTAAATGGGTAGTTATGCCTAAATAAATGTTTTATTGACATACCTAAGTTAAGTAATTAGTATTTAAAAGGCGACAGTATGAGTAGGGAGGTTTTAATTAATTTGGTCATTTAAAAAACTAAACTTTTATGGTATCTACTTGAGATTAGTGATTACGGATGAAGGTGTACAAAACGTAAGAAAATAGGTTTAAAGACCATTGAGCTAGAGTGATTTTTCTTGTGTAGTGCTTCTTTATCGTAAAAAAATAGAGGAACCATTAACGACGTTGCCTACTGGGTGAATTCGAAGCTATTTTGCAAAGCGGGTTGCATCTTAACTTGACTCACTTGAGCTTTTTCAACACTATCACACTTAGGCGCCAATGTATACAATTGAAAGTGACGGAAGGAAAAATAAATAGTTCGCTTTTTGAGGCCACTGTTTATCTGATGATATAGCACTTCCCCTCTTACTCTGACAGATATAAACACCCACTCTACTATTTGCACCTGGGTGGCATTAATTTGCATTTGATAAACTTGTTCTTTTATCTTTTTATAGATAAATATATTTTTAATGTAATTTTTTTCAATCTCCATCTTTGCAGAAATATTCCTACTGACCCCCCTTTTTTTTTTGTAAATAAATCAAATAGCCCAAGTTGTAGATGATTTTTTTAATAAAAATAGTCTTAATAAAAAACTTAAGGATAGTAAAAAAAACCTAATATTGTGACAATATAGCATCCGACACCTTAGCTCATTCGGTAGTGTGTCTGTATACTGAGTTAAAGGTCCCGGGTTCGATTCCTGTCATGGTTAAAAAAATTATGAATGGTTAAATGAAAATGTCCCCTTTCACAGTGATGAAATAACGGCGGAGGGTTGGGTGTTGTGTCTGTTCTAGATTTAAGATAGTTTATAAGTTTTGTGCTGATGTATTCAGTCGTTTCAGAAAGTGCATGTTAAATACCTCAAACAAATTAAAGCTGTTGTGGCGCTCCATTTAGGATGGTTGTAAATGTTTTATCAAGCTGAGAGAAAGTCAGCAAGTGATGGATGATAAAGACACAACAAAATGCAAAGCTAACCTAACCTAAACAAGCATAGCCTAATATAAGGCAAAAATATTGGTGGGTCTGAATTCATATTTTCCTGCAAGTCTATTATCTGTTAATATCCTCCTGGTCAGTAACCGTGTCCCAACTAAGCTTTGACGATAATCATTCTGATCAATGATCGTGGCCCAACTAAGCTATTGTGATAATACTCCTGATCAATGATCGTGGCCCAACTAAGCTATTGTGATAATACTCCTGATCAATGATCGTGGCCCAACTAAGCTATGGTGATAATCCTCCTGATCAATAATCGTGGTCCAACTAAGCTATGGCGATAATCCTTCTGATCAATGATCGTGGCCCAACTAAGCTATGACGATAATCCTTCTGATCAATGATCGTGGCCCAACTAAGCTATGACTATAATCCTCCTGATCAATGATCGTGGTCCAACTAAGCTATGACGATAATCCTTCTGATCAATGATCGTGGTCCAACTAAGCTATGACGATAATCCTCCTGATCAATGATCGTGGCCCAACTAAGCTATGGTGATAATCCTCCTGATCAGTGATCGTGGCTCAACTAAGCTTTGAACTTTTGGGACAAGGGGTCCCGTGGCCCAACTGCTATGTGCCACTTCTGGTATCTGTCGGCTACCGCCACTCTTGTGACGAACGAAATCAACAAGCTCTTGGAAGGCGTACGTCCCATCTCAAGACCAATTTTACGTTTTCGGCCACTGCAAGAGTCCGAGAGTAATTGTAATGGAGTGTACCTCTTTCCTTCCAAGCAGTACACAGCTACCTCGTATCAGTGATGTATGGCTGACAGGAGACCTGCCTGCACCTCATCTCTCTACTTCATCTGACAAGGTATGGAGCCTCAGCTCCCTACAGAACACGAGTGTTTGTGGTCTCCAGGCTACAGGGAGCATGGAAGCTGCATACCTTCACAAGCACGGAGCTATATTTCAAAGATTTTAATCTAGCTTTAAAATTTGCTAAAACTGGCAGAAAATGTATGAATTTATTTCCGTCTCTTAAACACACTATATTTTTAAGGGAAATATGAATAAAAAATAAAGACAACACAAAATGAAATGTTATGAGAACTTAAATTACCGAAAAGTTATAAAAAATTACTTAAATTACTTCAAATTTACAAACAAAAAAACTAGGATTGAATGCACATTATTAATTTAAACACGCTCTTTACAAATGGAAACTAAAAAATACACAATGCGATGAAAATCCTTTAACAATTGTATTCTGTGGGATATATAATATTGATTTACAAATACCTGCTTCAGAAGTAATAGCTACCCCCTCACAACGCAACCCTCTGCAGCCTAGTTCCAGTCTCATCAGGAATGTGTATTTTACAACCAGACAAGCAAAGAGGATACAAAGAACAAGGCCTACATTATCTTATCATTACGACAGTTACTGTGTTGTGAAAAAAATGTTGTTTGAATATTTATGCATTTCTAAAATATCATTAGTATTTAAAGATATACTTATTCAACTTAAATAACCTAAAAGTGACTCCAAAGTGAGCAAACCCAAATCAAAAATGACAAAATATGGCCAAATAATCACCTACAGAAAAAGTTTCCACAGCCAGTGAATCTCGAACCAAAATGTATGTACACATGGGATGCACCGAAACAGAGATGACATGTCATCAAAATATAGGCTCTGCTAATGAAGAAGTCGAAAAACATAAGCAAATAATAATAATAATACATACCAACAATGCTGTCCTTTAGAATTACAGTATAATACACTTAGCACAGCTTCTTACTACCCGTTCGGATTATACGCTTAATTACGCTAATGGGTTTGGTAATCGGGAAGGTTGGATATAGAGGAAATGGACCCGAATTTGGGTGGGGGAAGAATGGGAAATCATCTAGGAAAAACCACCCCCAGTTCACCCGAGCGAGATTCGAACCTTGATCTCCCCGTCCTCAGCAGTTTAACTCAAAACGAAACTATCGCGTTAGCTAACTACGCCACCGAGGTGGGTAATTATAGTATAATTTATTCTAATTATTACAAAACCAAGTAAACTTACACATTGTTGATTTGCCTGACATGGACTTGGAAGATAATTTTTAAATATTCTTCAAATTGAGGGATTTTAGTTCCACATATCGAATTTCCATTCTCTCTTTTGACGAATACTGATATTTTAATTTCCGTACTAAGAGGAGTTGGGAGTTTTGGGGGTTCAAGCCCCTCCAAAAAGTATTATTATTATTAGTTTTTTGTTTGTTTTGTTTTTTGTCTTCCCTGTCACATCATAGGCTAGTGTGCTTATTTAAGTACTATACATTTCATAGCATATACACATCAAATTACTTTTTAAATCTTTAAATTACTTCAAGGAAAAATTACTGGTGAACACAATAATTCGCGTTTTCTGCATGGGTCACATTACGATGCATTCTTTTTGACGTGAATACGTCTTTAAATTTGCTACCATACGGGGGCAATCCAAAAAACCTAATGATAACAAAATCGGTGGATACAGTTTGGTGTTGTAGTTTCGAATCTTTCCTCTACATCCAAAATTAAATTATACCACTGGATAGCTAAAGGATCAAAGAATTCATTACGATAAGCGAGAACAGTGACGCATCGCGCGCGGTGGAGGGGGAAGCGCCGCCATTTTGAGGTTATTTTGCTGCGTATCGAGATTTGCAATTAGTATAACTTTTGACTCGGAGAAGCTACGATGTTCGTTTAAGTTTAAACGTATTCACGTACAACACACGGCCGTGTCCATGACACAACCACACCCCAATTTTTTTTTAAATTGGTATAGTCCTGGTATATTTTCTTTAAACTCACTCTTGTGAACATGTTCCACTAGACAAGATTGTGGATTAGGTTTCTAATATATTGGGCCAGTTTCATAGTCAAACTTAGCATGCCTAAAGTGCGAGTCGATACTAAATACAGGACAACACCTACCTAGACCAAAATGAAATGGGCCAGTTTCTAATATGAAACTGGCCCATTTCATTCAATTTCAGGTAGGTGACGTCTTGTATTTAGTATAGCGCCGCACTCGAGGCGTACTAAATCTGACTATAAAACTGGGCCTAATCTCAAATATCGAAAGTTTAAAAGATACTTTAAGGACTATGCCTATCTGTGACGTAGTGCCAAGTCAATATAGTGTTTCCTTTGTTACTGTATTTGCGTTTTATTCAGCAGGTTTTAAAGATATAACATGTGTTTTTAATCTTAAGGCGATCTTTTGTAAACGTGTTTTTTTCATTTAGATCGTCTACACCTTTGGCTGTGTGATCTATTCACGAAAATGACCATTAGGAATCTTCCTTCCAGGATGTAGATTAAAATTTTCCATGGAAGGAAATGTCTATAATATATCTGGAAAAGGAATCACTAAAAATATAGTTTTGGAATGCATGTCAATACTGTCCAGGCACAAATAGTAGAGTGAGTGTGTATATTTGTCAGAGGAATAGGATAAGTATTATAAGAACGTAAACAAGAGTCCTCACAGGGTAAATTACTCATGTTATCACCTATATTTCTATTTAGTAAATTGGTGTATACGTGTAATGTTGTTTGGGGTGCGTAGATGCGTCAATATAAGATGCAATCCGCTTTGCAAAATAGCTTCGAAATATCCAAGTAGGCAATGTCATTAGAATAAACTATGGGCCAGTTTCATAGTCAGACTTAGCACTCCTCAAGTGCATAAATACAAGACGATACCTGCCTAAACTTGAATGGAGTGGGTTAATTTTGCATTTGAAACTGGTCCATTATATTCTGGTAAAGGTAGATTTCGTGCTTTATTTAGTATAACGCTGCACTTGATGCGTACTCTGTCTGATTATGAAACTTGCCCATTGAAACTATTATTGAATGGGGACTACCTAGTTTCATGAAAGACCGCCTCCATCCTTTTGGCAGACCTTGAGTCAAAAGGGGTGAGAGCCGGTATTTTGGTAAAACCTGAGTTTGCCGGCAGATGACTATCTCAACAAGTTGGCTCTTGTGCTAGCTGTAAACATCTCAGCTCTCTGGCGTGTGTGCGTGTGCGTACTGGAACCACTTCTTCTCCAAATAAACGCGTCAAGGCGTATTATACGCGGCCGCTGACAGCTGACATCTGGCAGCGCGCGTGCGCGCGGTTAGTTCTGTCGAGTCACGTGGCCAATAAGAGGGAGCATTGGCCTCACAAGGACAGAGGTAATACTTGTCACTGTCTGTTTGGCATGTTNTATTGTTTCCAGACAGGCGCTTATGACTACTGAAACAGTGCTGCCAATTAATATGACACAAATACCACCAAAAGTGATCCAAATTATATGATTTACCTATAAATTTGAACTAGACACTACCATCACTGATGTTACATATTGACTGAGCTTGCTGCTAGATGTGGGAAGAAAACGCGTCAATAGGTAATCAATGAGGAAAACATGCGTGCGCAGTAAATATCTTGAAACGTATTTTAGTCTTGTTACGTAGTTTGTTTCATGGAAATTCGGGGCTAGTCCATCAGTGACAAGTGGGGCGAGGGGTAGCTTAAGTACATCTTGAAATCCACCTCCTGCCCTCTCCCCCCCTCCCCCCTCCCAGCCTATCAACACCCACTCCCACCCTCCCCGGCTCTTTCAAACAGCGTTATAAAGTGGGAGCACGGAAGTTGGCCAGGTCGTGGAGGCCAGGATTTGTAAGAGGCTGGCAACATTTGTATTCTGGGAGCAGAACTATAGTGCGTTCGCTCAACGTAAGGCGGGAAGGGATGGAACGTGATTTGTGTACGTATTTTTTTGTAAATTTTTATAATAAATAAATGGTACGATGTACCACACAGACTTTCTCCCCCTTTTATCTTAAAATAGACATTTACTAAAAACTCGTAAAATTTGTGAAACAAAATAAGAGGGCTATACATTGTTGTAGAAGCACTACTCCAAAGATCATAAATGAAATAAACACCGTTACTTACTTACTCTATGGCAGTGGCTATCAATAGACAGATACGGCCCGCGAAGGATGTCAGTCTGGCCCGATGTAAATAATTAAACTGAAAAAATATATATGACTAGTTATACAAATTGAAGACCCCGGTTCAAGAAGGGGACAGCTCCACTTTTTGCTGGTTTTATGTTTTTTATTGACATATATGAAGAAAAATATTCTCTCTGTTTGTGTGGAAGAACGATACAGCTCCAACTAATATTCCATAAGATATTAAAGGAAAGGAGTTGTAACAGTCTGTGTTTCGGGGGAAGAATGGGACAGTTCCCGGGAGCTGTCCCATTCTTGTGCCAAACATAGATGCTTTCCTGCTAGAAAAACCAAACATTACTTTCTCTCTACCAGAATATGACAACGTTCTTTACCATGGACCTTTGAAAATAAAAAAGAGAAAGTTCAAAGATGTGAAGGAGTTAGTTGAAAAATATGTTCCCCCAGATTGCTTGTGGTTTTACAATGAACTGATTCAAGAAGATGATGCTATAAGTAACACGAGTGATGTAGAAGACGGGGATTATGATGACCACAAAGAAAAATCCTGTCAAATAAAGAAGAAAGTAATTTAGTTTACTATTATCAAAATACAACATTGCTTTTGTCATAAAGCAAACATGTTACCTACTGTACTATTTTCAAAATATATTATTGTTTTTGTCACTATTCTCTCATTTTTTTACCAAGGAAACCAATAAAAACACATGTATTTGGAGCAAAAACAGGACAACTCCAATACATAAACCTTATATTATATGACGAATTTATGTGTTTTTAAAAAATTTAATTGAATTCTGTTTTTAAGTGACAAAGTCTAAAATAATACGAAATATAAAAATAAATTTTTAAAACGTTTTTCTTTGTTTCTGAAAAGTTTTGAAAAATGGAACTGTCCTCTTCTTGCACCGAGGTCTTCAATTGTAATAAACCTGCCATTATAACTTTAACTATGTTTGGATATACCTACAAATGTGAATCAAGCTTCTCTGACATGAACAATATAAAAAATTGTTACAAGAACAAATTAACAGATGTTCATGTTGAAAACGCCCAAATTAGCAACTAAATCCTATACTCCAGATTTTAAACAAATTTTAAAGGAAATTACCCTCATTTTTCTCATTATTTTCTTAATAACTAAAGTAAAGTTTGTTATTAGTTTGGCATTATATGATAAACGTTTTAAATAAAGAGAGGAAGTTGTCACTAAATTCTAGGACACCCTTGAAAGATATTCAACAACTGTTGAGGTCACCATGTGAAGAAAATTAAACTCTTGTGTTTCTAAGTATTTTATTTACTTGACCAAAAAAAAAATATTGTTTTACTATAAAAATTTCAAAAACACATACCTATACTCGCTTACCCTAAATAGCTAAAAGTGTGTATATATTTTGGCAACAGTTAACCAAGAGAGTGCGAAGATAAAAACAATTCTCCAAAATACCTAGAGTTCCCTCACAGGTGTTATTCAGTGCGGTAATGCCGGGTCCACACTTAAATCAGGTCCTCGTATCTTATCTCTGACGCGTATCTTGAACTCTGCACTCCAAACGGGATCCTGTATCCTCGTTACGACCACGAAAGCGATACGCGTATCAGATCGCTGCATCCCAATACTAGTCGGTATTCCGCCGTCGCATCAAAAGAAGCTACGGGGTGATGACACGTCCTGCCTGGACGTGGTCTGCCACAACACACGGATGAATGAAATACATAGAACGCTACCAAGATCGTGACGGAACGAGGATCGGATATGCTGAACTTTTTTTTCCTCAAACGTGTCACACATATCATCAACCCGCTCTAGCCCTGATCGCCTCGGGAACACGATACAAAGATCTTATATAAAGCTTGATTCACACGTTCGCCGAAAATAGAGAACAAAATCTGCTTGAGTAGCGCTGCAATTCACACGCTGTATGTTGACCCATGATGCATTGCAATGCAAACTTAAAACAATTGAATATCAACATATTTTATTTTCTAGTAGATAGACATATTTTAGATCAATGTCCCGATGGATGTTTACAAATTATAACGCTGTGTCGTGGCACAATCCAATACATCAATAAACACGCTTTACATTAACGGGTTATTTCAAATTTCTTCACAGCGGCCAATGAAACTGTCTGCTTGTTGATAGCTCTACAGCGCGTGCGCTGTCATATACACATGCGCAATGATTTGAGATGGTTGGGTTTGAGATTTGATTGGTTCTCCCGTGCCGAAGATCTCAGGGAGAGCGGACAAAGTAAAGATGAGTTGAACCTCAGCAGAACAGCTCGCGCTGATGAGGTGCAAATCTTGTGATTGGATTAGAGCTCATCACGTGACAAAGTTTCCGTTCTGCGCTTGTTTTTAGGCGAACGTGTGAATCCACAGTGTATGTGGGCCCAGCTACAGGCGGCTGCCTCGGTCAACGAGAAACTGCCAATCGCTGCCAAGCCACAAGACTTAAAATACAATGGCTTGTGCCGTTTTCTGAAACTACTTCTCTATTATGTCTAAACGTGTACTCCCGTTTGCCCTTCACCTACAACCACCCTTTGTCATGTCAGTAATAAAGAGGAGAAATAAAACTACTAAAATTCTTATCCCAAGGAAAAAGGAAAGCTCACTGCTATTTTTAAAATACCTTAAGTTTTGTTTTGGGCCTATAAAAATATTACTGTGTTAGAGGAAGGATAAATCTAGAACCATTTATCATCAAGCTTAGCCTCGCAAATATTCTTGAAAATTTGTTGAAAATTAGCTAATATCACATTCTCATATATTTAATTATATTAATAAAGCTAGAACTATCGAGTTATTAAGGGAAAAGAGTCCTGTTGGAAGCTTTCAACTTAATATTGGCGTGACTCATTGAATTAACGAATCATAGATTAAGAAATTACGATAGAGCTATCTGAACGTCTCCAGGGCAATTTCTCGCTTACCAAGGCGGCCTTCTTCTGAAGCAGTTGCTTTTTTATTTATGTCGCGATAGATATCAACTGAGAGCTGGCGAGCAAACATACTATATTTGATATTCTTGTTAATATTTCTGCGAGTGGAAGAAAGATGTGTGTAATGTGGTTCTACAAGCTACCGACTAAAAGACGGCCTGGGTGGTCCATCCACCACCTACTACCATCCAAAAAGACCACACGGGGCATTCCTCAGAAAACGTTCCTCTCGATTAGACGAGATTTAGCTACTCTGTTATTAAAGAAGCCGCGTAAAATCGTCACGCCCCTACTCAATGATTCATCACAAAGGCAGTTCAAACAAATATTAAATATAGTTTTTAATTATGTGAATAGGGCCTCAAACGTTTGTTTCTGGAGACAGACACGAGCTATGTCAGCCTTGTTTACACACAGGAAGATTTAGAGCATGGTACTGTGAATAAACGTTTCTTACCTGCTTCGGTGGCCGCATGGTCTAACGCGCTACTCTAGTAGTAGACTATACCACCGATGACGGGGAGATCAAGGTTCGAATCTCGATCGGGTGTACTGAAAGGTTTCCCCCCAGAATAGTGGTCCACTGTCCCTCAATTCACGTTTTTATCAATGTAAGCTTCCTAATCCCTAGAACCATTAGAGGGGTGACCTTGCGCTCTAGGGGTAAGGTGTCAGACTTTTGTGCTGGGGGTCCGGGGTTCAATCCTCAGTCCCGGCACAGATTTATCTGATTGTCAAACCCTTCCTTCACCTCTGACAAGACGTGTATTAATCACAGCTTGTGAATGTGAGGAATGCCAGGCCTCCACCGTGGTTCGGATTCCACGTTAAACTGTAGGTCCTCCATTTCATCTCACAATCACCCTACCACTGCACCTTAGCGTAAGTGCGTATAGCCCGTCCGGGTAGTAAGACGTGGTGATAAAAAATGTATTTCTTTACCCTAAGATTTTTATTATTTTGCTCTCCGTATTACTACCCCCATCCGGGCTGTCCGCATCTAACTACACGAATGAAGTAGGGATGAGGAAGATATGGTTGAAAGTAAATTTATTTTTACTTGCGTGGAAGGAGAGGGAAAAACCAATTAAGAACAAACTTTCTCAGTACACTCTATCAGGTTTTGAACCAATCATTATTTTCTTCTCCTCATGGCTTCAGTTTTCAGTGGAAGCATTCTCGTCTGAGGTTGAGGCTATCGCGAATACGTCACATCCGTTACAATGGAAGTACATTTACGTAAAAATCATTTGTTATAATCCTTCTGTTTTTAGTGAAGTATGAACGTCTCTGTGGTCTAGTGGTCAGATTTCCTGGCTAAAGATCCAGAGGTCCCGGTTTCGATCCCCACCACTTCCAGATTTTTCTGTGAAGCAGTGGGTCAGGAACGGGGTCAGACTAAGGCTCGTGAGGACAAATTAAGAGCTAATTGATTACAGAAGAACAGGCTGTGGTCTAGAAAACCTAGATTAACGGCTGGGGGTTAGTTTTGCTGACCTAATGACAACCTCTATCTGAAAATATTGGCAATATATTTTCCAACATGCGGTGGCAGCGCAGTCGGCACAGCTCAAATTGTGGATTACGGTGGGCAGGACATGCAGCAAAAATGGGAGGATCTAGATTCTAGAGCCGTGTTCAAGGTATTGACTGGCAAACCCATTGGGAAGAGACCCTTGGGAAGATCTTGACGCAGATGGGAGCATAACATTAGAATGGACCTGAAAGATAAAGGCTTTAATGAGGCGGATTGGATAGAACTAGCTCATGATAGGGATAGGATGTAATGATGTGGACTGGATAGAACTAGATCAAAATAAGAATAAGGTGAAATGAGGTGGACTGGATAGAATTATCTCAAGAATGGGATAGATGGCGTGCTTTTGTAAATGTGGCAATAAACTTTCGATCTCCCAATGCCATAAAATTAAAAGTAATGCATTAGATCAATTTTAAGTTTAGTCCAATTGCCCAGCGATTCGGGTATACAATCGTACAAATATCACATTAATGTTCATGCGCTATTAAATATGTATTACAAATTATTTTTTATCCTTGAGTCCTTACAATAAAATAAAATAAAAAATGCAGGTAGCTTTAGTCGGTCTGACATATGGACATAAAATAATATTGGAAAAATAAAATACTACTGTAACCATTTTACAGTCCAATTTTTCTAAGGAAGGGCTATATAGAGAAAAAAAATACCTATTTTTTTGCGGCCAAAACTGATAACTATTTAATCTATAACTAGTGATATTTTATAGGTATTGATAATATATATCAAAAGGGACATCTGCAAATCCCATGACTAGACGTGAAAGAAGATCTAAACGGAATATACATGAACGATTTTACCTCGAATTATCCTAGCATGAAAGATAACTCTTTTAAAACTCAAGAATATTTTGTACAATACTTGAATACAAAACACATTTCAAAGAAGAGACCAACACACAAGTAATTCTCCATACATCGCAGACGATAGTATCGTACAGTGAATGATGGTCCGATATACAGTAAGTCGGATTATTGGAGAGATATAACGGAAAGTAAAAGGGATCTTTGAGGTGAAAATAGAATTTTAATACTTCAAAGTATCCCATTCAACCCTAGTTCACGTCAAATGTGCCCTACTTTCTTTCTGTCGCGTTTTGTTACTTACGTCATGTTTGAGACTTATTCAAAAAGTTATTCACAGAAATCGTATATGTGAAAGAAATGTAGAAGGTTTTATTATTGTGTCCGGACTGTATGAAGCGTGGTTCTGGTGGTTACATATCGTGTTCGTAAACAGCACAAGCTCATTTTTTACTTTCTCGCTATCTTACAGGTAGAGAAAGTATTGTGATCATCAAAAAAATCGAACTCGAGATTTGGATGAATCTCGACGTTTAATGACCCCCCCACCCCCGATCCGAAAAAGTGGTTTTTGAATTTCCGTCTGTCTGTCTATTTGTCTATCTGTACCTCCAACTGGAGTCTAAACTATTTTACCGATCAGGCTAAAACTTGGTATCTGGGGTTTTCATAGGGTTGCCCCAAGGGTTTTTTGGAATTGGCTATCTAACCATAAAATTAAGGGTAGTTTACTGAAGGTCAAAAAGATTTAAAAAATCGATTTACTCAAAATCGGCTCTAACGATTTTTATTAAATTTCATTTATAAACATTTATAAATATTTCAAACAAAATGGCTACTCTCAATATTTCGGCAAAATTACTTTAAGGGCTCTGGTCTGATGCGTAAATTATAATTTTTTATCATATCTCCGAAACTATTTGAGATATGAAATTACTTATCATTACAAATATGATATATCTATTTATAATATAAATATTTTATTCTAAGCATATTTTTATAAAACGAGTAATTTTCAAGCTATGAGCAAATATTTATATTTTTTAACTATTCGAACACAAAAAGTATTGCGACCGTAAAAAAAAAAATCTAACCTCAAATCTTGATGGATGTCGACGTCTCATGACCCCCGAACCTTAAAAAGTTGTCTTTGAAATGCCGTCTGTCTTTGTGTCTGTTTAAACTTAAAATTAAGAGTAGTTTAATAAAGGGCTAAAAGAGAAAAAATCTATTTTCTCAAAATCGGCTCTAACGATTTTGATTAAAATTCGTATCTAGACGTTGATTAAGATTATAAATAAACTGGATATTTTGATTTTCCCATGAAATTGACTTTTAGGGTACTTTACAGAAGGGGAAATTTCCATATCTCTGCAACTATTTGAGATACTAAATAACGTATCATTGCAAAATTGTAATACTATTAAAAATAAAAAACTTTTATATGAAATATATTTTTATAAAACCAACAGTTTCTGAGATATTGGCAAATATATTAATACAATTTTGTGAGTTTTATTTGTAAAGAGATACTACTTAAGTTTTAACGCAATAATTCTCAAATACCATAGAGTAATTAAATATAAGTAAGTCTCTCAAAAAGTGTATGTTATTCTTCTTTAAACCTCTTAGGAAAAATGTTTGTACAACAATGATCTATATCCATTTTAGACTCAATAGTCAATATTTACATTTTTTATTGATCAACATTTATAAATGAGGAATTTAATAGCAATGAATCTTTTTTATCGGTCCAAACATACAAATGAGGACATTAATTCTTTAAAAATATAATTATAAAACTTAAAACCGAGACTCAAAAAACTTTTACATTAATTTAGCGCAATTTATGCTTGGGTTTGCTAGTGCATATTATCTCGTTTTACATATATTACGAGTTTTTAGTAAATATCTCCATTTTTAAACAATAGAGCGAGAAAGTCCGTGAGGAGTTCCGTACCATTTATTTTGTTTTGTTACACTATAAAGTTGTTTTAATGGTTACACAATAACTTATTGACTTTCAATTGAACAAATACCCACTTTAGCGAAAAAATTGTCTCGGGCATCACCCTCGTGCTAGACTGGTCTGCTGATGGTTGAGAGATCAGGGTTAGAATCCCGGTCGGTTCTAGTGAGGGTGATTTTTAGTAAACGGTTTCCCACTCTTCTTCAATGCAAATGCGGATACGAAGATCCATCTATTATCCAATATAGTGTCTACAATGCATTATATCTTCTGAAATGTTATAGAGCACGTTATTATTTTTTTAAATCCGTCTTAGTTTCATTTATGGCTCTGAAAAAAGGGGCAAAGGTATAAACGATACTAGAAATAACATTCAATATACAGCCAGTCTCTGTGATGATTGGAGTGAAGGTGTCGCTTGTAGGGTCAGTTTGTGTACGCATTTCGGTGGGCTTGGCATAGCGATGTGAAATAGTACCTTCTGCCTCAGTGAGGAAAGCACAGAAACTACCTCACTCCTCATTTCCCTAGTACGCCTCTCCGGACCTTCCTAGGCTTTACAGCTGACGGTGGAACTTTTGAAGCTCAAACAAACCTTCGGGTTGAGTACTAGACATACATTCATACATCATACATCCTGCTCGCTTCTTATCCTAAGAGCTAGAAGTTATTTATTCTACTGATACGTATTTTAAAGAGGATCCCAACTTACAAGGACAAATATAGGAAATAAGGATAAATTACAATAATTTTAAGGGAACACACTAGCATTCACGTGGAAATCGAATGGAAAATCGTGAAGGGGAAAACCCACTTTCAACTCCCCCAGTTGGGAATGAGCTCAGGGCCTCCCAGGTCAGAACCAGGATTGCTAGAACTGTAGTAGATGAAACCCTGTAAAAATAAAATACCCCCTTTCTTCTTCGATAAAGCGTGAAATGGACCGTTCGAAGGGTTGAATGGTGACGTAGGGGGTTCCCCGCTCAATAATTCATGAGCAAGGTCTCCTTTAATGTAGGCAGACAAATCTCCCTACTGTCGACTTGCCACAAGTCATGAATGTTTCATGACCGCTAAGCGCCGGTTAAATATCTTCTGAAGGGATATTACAGCCCTTAAACCTTTTCTATTGGTCACGAGACAGGTCCAACAGGGCGTCATTAGATACCTTTAGTCACTATAAGCAGCTGTACAGGGAGTCATTAGATAACTGTAGTCACTATTAGCAGCTGTACAGGGAGTCATTAGATACTTGTAGTCACTATTAGCAGCTGTACAGGGTGTCATTAGATACCTGTAGTCACTATTAGCAGTTGGACAGGGAGGTCATTAGATACCTGTAGTCACTATTAGCAGCTGTACAGGGTGTCATTAGATAACTGTAGTCACTATTAGCAGTTGGACAGGGAGTCATTAGATAACTGTAGTCACTATTAGCAGCTGTACAGGGCGTCATTAGATAACTGTAGTCACTATTAGCAGCTGTACAGGGTGTCATTAGATAACTGTAGTCACTATTAGCAGCTGTACAGGGCGTCATTAGATACCTTTAGTCACTATAAGCAGCTGTACAGGGAGTCATTAGATAACTGTAGTCACTATTAGCAGCTGTACAGGGAGTCATTAGATACTTGTAGTCACTATTAGCAGCTGTACAGGGTGTCATTAGATACCTGTAGTCACTATTAGCAGTTGGACAGGGAGGTCATTAGATACCTGTAGTCACTATTAGCAGCTGTACAGGGAGTCATTAGATAACTGTAGTCACTATTAGCAGTTGTACAGGGAGTCGTTAGATACCTCTAGTCGGACAGGAAGTCATGTTGTTCCTGATGTCACTATAGGAAAGTTAAAAAATAAGCTCCATCCTTTTGTAAACCATTTAAATGTATGTTTTTTTTAAAAGAATGATATCAAATCCGATTTGGTTGTTGCATGGTCTTAAGCATTAATCTCTCAATAGACTAGACTGTCGTAGACGGGACGATCGGCGTTCAATTCCAGTCGAGTTACTGAAGTTGGTTTTCCCTAAATCGTTTTCCACTCTACCCCCATGCAAATGCAGGTTCTTTTACTTTAAATTCAACCTTTATAATCCCTAACACATTAGCGTAATTAGCACATAGGTGTATAGTCCAAACGGGTAGTAAGACGTGGTGCTAAAAATATGGCTGAGGAATACATAATGTATAGGAAATGTACCCGAATTTACGTAGAAATATAGAGGTAAGCCATTTAGGGGAAACTACCTTCAGTACACCATACAGGTACTACAACCCTGACCTCCTTGTCACCGGTAAACCAGACTAAATGAGTTTGACATTTGGATCGAATGTCCACAGATGTTGGTTTAATAGATACAAAAAGTGTATATTATATAATATGATATAAGGTCTGGTTTCAATGGAATATTCCACATCGGAATGAAACGGATGACATTTGAAACTAACACTATTTACATACTAACCAAAATAATCTCAAAAATTGTGCCAATATAACGGGGACTCAAACAGAATTTGCACTTTGATTTGTTGACTACCGCGTCCTCCAAACTTAACTAGGATCTATTAAACAAGGAGCTAGGAATGTAATTAGAGACAAATCTACTGAGCCATTTAATTACATTGCGTCAATGTATTACGGATTAATCGATTCCAGACAGGCTATTTCAAACAAGCTATTGTTGACTCAAGGTAGTGCGGGACTATTCTTCAAACTTTCCAGCAAGTCAGTGTTCTGCGGGCTCATTCTTCAAACTTTACAACAAACTAGTGTTCTGCGGGCTCATTCTTCAAACTTTACAGCAATCCAGTGTACTGTGGGCTCATTTTTCGAACTTTACAACAAGCCACAAGTGTTCTGTGGGCTCATTCTTCCAACTTTACAACAAACCAATGTACTGTGGGCTCATTATTCCAACTTTACAACAAGCCAATGTACTGTGGGCTCATTCTTCCAACTTTACAACAAACCAGTGTACTGTAGGTTCATTCCTCAAACTTTACAACAAACAAGTGTACTGTGGGCTCATTCTTCCAACTTTACAACAAGCCAATGTACTGTGGGCTCATTCTTCCAAACTTTACAACAAGCCAATGTACTGTGGGCTCATTCTTCTAACTTTACAACAAACCAGTGTATTGTGGGCTCATTCCTCAAACTTTACAACAAACCAGTGTACTGCGGGATCAAACAGAAAAACTATCATAATATCCCTGTTTCTTTATTCGTCATGGAGAGGGTACAACGACTGATGGACTATTGATTTTTGAAGGAAAACTCTTTCTTTTTCATCCAAACTTCCATAATTCATCGCAACGCTACGCTCGAGAACTCTTCTCTAGCTCTGGTATTACCTACCCCACATACCAAGTGTTCTTTGAGGAAGATTATACCTCTTCTCATCAATATTCACGAAAGATGAGTTATAGAGCTTCTTGAAATGTAACACTGTCTTTGGAGTCTAAGACTAAGAATTATCGGCGATGTCTCATTTTAACGGTAATACGTGGCTTAATGCACATAATAACCGCTCTCAGCCACGGAGAAACGGAGCTATTCAAATTATGAACCAGGTATAGAAAATCTGGGGGAGAGGGGGGTGATGTATTATTTATTGCCATGTATTTATTTACTATTTAAGGGAAAACCTTTTCACGTCATGGAGTAATATATAAATCCAAGGAAGAAGGATGCGTTTTTCCCCTTATATCGCTTCCTTTACACGTTGTTTTATGTTGTTTGGAATATATTACATCGTAAAATACTACTCTAAAACACGTTCTAAGCTTTAGTATGATAAACAACACAAAATCTAGCTACGCCATTTTATTATATCATTCAACCATACATTTTCAATGAAACCATGTATAAAGGTTTTTTTTACATTCTTAAACTTTTAGTGGCAGAAAAGGCTGAGATGAGCTTACACTCTATACAACCAGGTGATGCATTAGATTAGAAGAGTGGGTTATATTTCAGAAAAAAAAATCAATAATATTTGCCAAAATAAAATATGATTATTTACATTCAAATATCCTGAATGGTAGCATAAGGACAGTATATTATGTAGTCCAGGGATTCCCAAAATTTTGAGACTGCGCCGCGCTTAACATTTAATATTTTCCTTATGATGTCCCTGAACCCATAAGGAGCATTAGAATATAGAACTAATATTAATGGAGTGCTTTCACAAGAAAAAAATATGTGTTTTCTTTAATGATTTATTCCAGGCTTTAAAATATGTACGAGTACACGTATTGAAAATATGAATGTTTCATTTCACGATACATTATAAGTTTTAGTTTTTCCTTCTAGCCACGATGCCCCGGACCAAGAATGTCGAAGCCTCAGGGCGTCGCGACACACAGTTTTGGAACCCCTGATATAGTCAATATCCGAATGTCAGTCAACCTGAACTGCTAGTTATTCGTATCCTGGGTGATTAGTCCATTAATGTAAGTTAAATTATGACAAGATTTACATATTCAATATTTAAATATATTATTTTATAAATATTTTAAAGATTATCTTTTGTTTGTTATTTTAATAGGGTCTAATAGGTCTACAAAAGCATAATTTTTTTTATGCATAGTATATGACCAAGTGGTCGGAGCTCTTGGATACCGATCCAGAGGACTCGGCTTCGATTCCCGGCTCTGCCAGGTTTTCTGTGAAGCAGTGGGTCTGGAACGGGGTCAACTCAGCCTCGTGAGGACAAACGATGAGCTACTTTAACGAACAAGTAGCAGTTCCTGTCCAGAAAACCGAGATTAACGGCCACAGTGTCCATTGTGGTGACCATATGACACCCTATATCCACAAAAGTTGGCATTATTTTAACCAACAGATGACGTCCGCTCTGTCAGTATGGCTCGAATGCGGGCTGACGTCATAGATTTTTTTAAACTATATAAATGTTTCAGAGAAAGAATAGAATATGGACCTACTTTCATCCAAATGAGTACTCTATTACTATAATTACAATCACAGCTAAGATTTCGAGTCAATTCACATAATAGCAGGCACACAGAAGTAAATTGATTTCATTTGAACATGTGTGGGCTTTAAGATCACCACATAAGATAAAATGCATGAGCTAGGAACATTTGTTACCCTGACAAACAAGTAATATAATGAATGACCTTGACCCCACTTGTTCTCGGCTTTTACCGTGTCGAGTGTGAGGTGGGACTAGTTTACACTGTCTTGAGGCTTCTATTTATTTTTTTTACACATTTGAAAGGTGCTAGAGAGGGGGATATGTGAGATGTGCAAATATCACTGTCGGTGGAACTTCTGCATACTGAGATAAGGCTCCCGGGTTTAATTCCTAACGAAGTTGAAAAAAAAAAAAGCGTCATTGATAAAATTGGGGCTTCTCTTTCCACGGTTGTGAATTGATGACGGTGAATTTAGGTACAGCTAAGTCCAAGGTTCACGCGAATATTTCTTTCTGAAAATCCTCACTCAAGTTGAAAACCCGCGAAAGTTAGATGGTGTTTAAACTTTTCATTTTCATTAATACAAGGTATTTAACGTGCACATCTAGAACCGACTTATTATATCAGCGCATGACTTATAAACTATATTAGATCTAGAACAGACACATACACACGTAATGTCCGTATAAAGGGGACCAAATTTCAAATAATTCAAATTAGTTGAAATATGCACCCGGACACAAAAATCGAGCCCGGCACCTTTAGATTAGCAGGCCAATACTCTATACCACTGAGCTAGCCTAGATTCTTCCCGTGCTCAGGGTAATTCTTCACTCATAGTTTAGGGCTGAGTTTCAGATGAACGCGTGGAATCGTCAACTACACATGAGCGAAATGTATCGTGAGCTTTCAGATACCACAGCCATCTGTGACTTGGTAGGGCTCTTTACACTGAATGGTAGCAGTCTTACCTTGACAGATTACACTATGGCCCTATTTTATAAGCTATACCATGATGGAATAATGTAAGGTGAGCTTGCAACCTTAAGGCCCTTGGCCATGTCGAGTGCAAGTCTAAAACCTATTTTGTGGGATGGTTGACGGGAGGGTGAAAGGCGTGGCGTGGCTTCACAACCGACCAAAGTATCTTTCCGCGCCAACAAGAAGAAGATGAAGCACGGAAACAGTAGTTGGCGCTAGCTACCGGACAGGTCTTGCGGAAATATCTATCGTACGTTTGTAAATATCAGTTTTCTCGAGAACGAGTAAAATTTTTATGTTAATATTTTTAACACCCCATCTAAGATAATGTATCGATGTTTATTGTTACATTTTCTTATTTTTTTTGTTATGAAGCCGGCAGTTTTCTATTGAAAAATGTCGATTTTATCGATATTTGATCACTGTTAAAATTATAGAGGAGTTATGTATATAAAAAGTATAATTTAATCAACATGCTTCTATTCTTGAACAAACCGTTTACGAAAAGAAAATTTCAAAACAATAAAAGTTCTTGAATATAACCATTTGTTCCCATGGCTCTGCATTTCCACGCCAAATGAAAAGGGCCAATCGCCTTAAGGTAGGATTCCCTAGACGCGTCTCACGTCTGCGACCAGCGACCGGACTGGTTTCCATAGTTTGTTATGTTGCCAGTTCCTTGAAGGCGACTGCGACTGGCGACCTAAGTGCGCGTCCAGCGTCTCTACATTGCTCCGAGATCAGTGTGGACGCAGACGCACCACCGAGCAAGCGTGTGTTTTAGTAGAGTTGCATTTAGTTGTATGTTAGATTGTTCTGGTTTTGAAAACGGTCCAAGATTTCTCCATAGAAGAGGACGAAAGTTCAACTCAAGAGGTGGAAAAGCACACCTCAATTTTTGACATACCTTCGCCAGTGTACCGGGACCAACATTCTAGAAGTGTCTGATTACTCTGAGTTAGTGTTCAGGATAACACTATTTCAAAATAACACGGAACATTAAATAAAACACAATATAAAAACTCTGATAACTTAGGAGCAATCTGTACTACACATAAAATTACCCATGACTGGCGACCAAGAGACGAATCTAGGGAAACACTGTATCCCGTGTCTGCGACTCACCCACCACCCCACGTCTGCGGTCGGAGACGCGAGTCGCACCCAAGGGAATCCTACCTTTACAGGGTAAACCAAAGGTATTTGTGGCCGGGATTCGAGCCCTGATCTCCGTCAACTTATCCTAGTGTGCGAATGACACCTTAGGCCACGCGATAACCTATATGGGTGCAACTGCTCTTTTTACTGGCTTTGTTACGGCGTCTTAGAAACTTCCCGCTGGCATGGTATGTTGGAGACATCGGGGTGCGTGACGGGGCCAAACCTCCTCACATGCGCTCTTAGACTGTTTTAAGACTCAGCCCATGAACTTTTAGGTCCAACCACACAAAGTAAGCTTTTTTAAAGCTTCCCCCCTTCCCACAAGTCTCTTTACCTGACTCCTGTCTGCACTGCTTACACTACTAGACGCGGCTTAACATTTCCTGGACACGAAAACCCACTAAAACTTGACCTGGGTCATGATTTCAGGCAATTTACTTACCAAACTCCATTCCACTTCAACAAGATCACTCGAGACGCCGGCCCCTCTTCCCACTTCCCCTCCCTCCCTCCCTCGCAAAACTAACTTCAATGTTGGTTCAAAGGTCAAAGGACCTGGAGTTACTTACGTCAAGAGAACATTTGTTGTGCCTACTTGGTGAATTCGAAGCAACTTTTGTGAAGCGGGTTGCATCTTAATTGGCCGTTCCTAAGCACTTTAAGCACTGTTGCACTTGTAAGCCAATATACGGAGTAGAAATACGGAGAAGAAATTAAGCAGTTCATCCTGTGAGGCCTCTAGTTTAATTGATGAAAACACTTCCCCTCTTCCACTGACGAGTATACACATTCACTCTAATATTGGCACCTAGACAGCATTGACTTGCATTTCAAAATTATATGTCTCTTGTTTTCTATTTTATATATAGCCTACATCTGCTTCCATGGACATTTTTGATCTACATCCTGGCAGAAAGATTCCTACCGGATATTTTTTGTGAATAAACCAAATAGACTATTTAGTAGATGATTTAAATAAAATGTTCGTTTACGAAAAAAAAGTTTAAAGATCAAAACGTTAATTTTCTGACAAGGTAAGGTTATTCTAATAATTATTATTTAGAACTATTTAAGAATTGGTGGTTTCTAATTCAGTTTTACTTCTTCAAAATCCACCGAATAGAATGTAAATTCTATCTTGACTTACTGATACCTCACAGATAGGCAACTGGAAGAAAACGTGACAAAATTTCAGTGGTTTTACAGTTTTTGTAGCAAACATTTTTTTTCACTAAAATAAATAAAATATTGTTCCAGTAAAAAAATAGAGTTTAATTTTTTTCACGTGGTGATATCAACAATTGTTGAGTATCCATCATGAGCATAGCTTCATTAGACGAGAAACCTTTTAAATGAAGATAGAACATTTTCAATAAATTCTATAACACCCTTAACAGATATTCAACAAATGTTGATATCACCATGTGAAGAAAATTCAATTTTATGTTTCTACAAGAGCAATATTTAATTTAATTTGTCTAAAAGATGTTCTGTTATAAAAACTGCAAATCCTCCTGCTCTTAACTCATGTCCCCTATATCCCCAATATGGCGTATTGGTAAATAATGCAAGATAAAGTAAATATTTGTGCAGTTTTTATAACAAAAAACTTTTTAAGGCAAAATTATACTACTATAAAGCCACATGACTGACTCACTCACTCACTGACAATAATGTTTACCCACTTTCAGATGAGCTAGAAACTTGAAATTTGGCAAACTTATAGCGTCCAGCCTCTAACCGACGAGAAAATTCCAAAAAGTTAAAAAAAAAAAATTTAACCCCCGGAAAAATTCAAAATAGTGGAGCAACTTTAAAGTCGGTGCAGACCTTTCTTTGGAGGTCTCTTGTGGCTAAACGGTAAGACCTATCAAAAAACAGCTCTGTAATTACATTAGTTCACATCCACTTGCAAAGAAAACTCACTAGCGATGAACATGAGTCATGAAAAATATAAAAGAACTTCGGGGATTTCTTTACGTAGAAAACTAAACTAAACGAATTGACTGAAGCAACGTTTTAATTCATTTGGCAATAAAAAAATGTTTTATTGTATAAAAACAAAAAAACTGTAAATATGATAGATCTTAACTCACTTTCACTTCCCCCACGCTACTTTAAAATAGGTGGGACCCACTTAAGTGGTCGCATGGTCTAAGGCGCTACTCTCATACTAGACTGGACTTCCGATGACTGGAAGATCGTGGTTCAATCCTCATTGGGTATTCTAGTGGTGGTGTTTTTCTAAATGGTTTCCCACCTCTCTCCATGCATGTGCAGGTACACTTCCTCTAAATTTAACCTTCATCATACCTAACCCATTAGCGTGGTTAGTACATTAACGCAGAACCCGAATGGGCAGTAAGACGTGGTGCTAAAAAAAATTGTGTGTGTGGGCTTGCAGTAAAAATATGTATAAAAGCAGGGCGCTGGAACGTCTTTTGAACTGGGCGGTGGTACGGTGACGGGGGGTCGGTAAGCGTTTTCGTAACGAACATACGTAGCTGACGACCTTATGATGTGTCGCATGACTTTATTAATACAAGTGACTCAGGGATGGATTGAGCGCTCTGTCAAGATAGGGCCGAACAATCGCTAAATAATGAGGTTTGAGTCCCCAACCCACGGAGATGTTGTTGGTAAATGGCCGAACTTGCCCGCCCGCCGCCTACAACTCTCGCCATCAATCAAAACTGGGAACTCGCCATCGAACAAAGAATGGCTTGACAAATACTAGAACCCGGTCCCCTTGAGTACCGTCACCCTCTCCTACATCCTTCTGATGGACGTTAGCCAATTTACCAAAGTGAACGCACGATATATTTAAACGTTAGCTTTAAAAATATATATGGTGAAAGTATATGTTTATACAGGATGACTCTAAACTCTATGTACAAACTTTAATGGGAGAGAGAGAGAACTAAAATAAACTTTTTCCGTTGATGAATGTATGTCCTCAAACGTTACCCTTAGGTGCTATTGGGTGCTGCTAACACGGTGTCCTGACAATTTCGTACCGTGACAATTGCACCCAAAGGGTTGAGTAGGGGGTCGACTCAGGTACGGGTCAGCTTCATAGTGATAATTGTGTACACCCTGGATTGAAAGGGGGGGAAGGTGTTCTTTGGATTTTTTTAATTACTGCTGATTTATACAGAATTTTGTAATTTTTTTTATATGTTATATTTTAGTAATCAGTTTTACTGTCAATTTCATTTACAACAATATTTTAGTATTCATATTTCAGTACCTACTCCAACTTATGAAGATACGATAAGGATCTCAGGTATTTGGCGATTTCTTGACTTTCTTCGTATTTATTTATGGTTAGGTTAGGTTAGGTTAGGTTTGAATGATTTGTAGGGGTTGCCGATTTTACAAACACAACTTCTTTCCTTCCCACGCATACCTGGGGTTAGACCAGTGGCATGTACGCAATTGTCACTCCTTAAATTTTAGCAAAAATAACAAAGGGCCAACTCAGCTAGAAAAATAAACAACTGTACGCAATAATCGCTATTTCTTGGTGTACGCAATTATCATGGTACGCAATTGTCATATGATCACTAATACATAAATGATGGGCAGAAAGTGTGAATAATATTTTTATGTACAGCAGCTTACAGTGGCATCATGCATATTTACATGGAATGTTCCAGTTTCACACAGTTGCCGGTGCAAGCCCGCAAATGTTTGGCGGTTCGACACACATATCTTAGGATACCGTTCACCACGTTACAATCGTATAGCATCTCTTCCATTTCCATTGGCAGCCCCATACGCTAGATAGATGTAAGTCATCTCATAATCCGTGAAATGCTCCATGTTACAAATAGGGATCCCGCGTTATGAATGACGACATCGACAGATAGCCATTTAACGCACCTCCCAAAAGCGCCTCTTACACCAAAGGGTGACGTTTGCAGTCATACATTCATTAATGAAAAGGGTTTGTTTTGGGGTTCCCTATCTCCCATTAAATTTGTAGAGAAAGTTTAGAATCACCCTGTATATCTATATATACATATATATGTATATATACGTGTGTTATTTATATTTTATTATATCTTTAGCATTTTATTTAACTTTATCTACTTAGGTGGCCGCATGCTCCAAAGCATCACTCTCACAATAGACTGCACTGTCGATGATGGGTAGATCGAGATTCATATTCCGGTCTGGTGTACTGAGGATGTGTTTTCCTAAATTGTTTTCCACTATGCCTCCTCAAAAATGCGGGTACACTTCCTCTCAATTTGACCTTCCTCGTCTTCTACACCGTAATTAGTACATAATATGTAATAACCCAAACGGCCAAACAAAATTGATTTTTTTGTTTTGACGAATTATTTCTGCCCACGACTTACAAACTAACTTAGTTCTTCCGATGGGAAGTCTGACTAAATATTAAGCTCATTTAGTCTGATTTGACAGTGAGATGAAGGTCGAGCTTCAAATCCCAATAGGATGTGGCTTTGATGAGAGGTATTTTCCAAAATGATTTTCCACTCTTTTTTCACACAAATGCGAAAACATTTCCTTTAAATTCTAATTAAATTATCCTTAACTTATTAGGTTTTTTTAATTGTGTCACCACGTCTTACTCTCCGTTCAAGACAGAATTTACACGGTAGCTAGAGCACATAAAATCTTCGTCAACTCGTATATTTGTCCATCGACGTTTTACAAAGCCTGGAACCTCTGATCCAACAAGTTTCGATGCTCACCCACTCGACGCTCGTATCGGCTTGTTACCACTAGCAGCCACGGTGGCCTCGCAACAGTCAAACATTCCCTCCGTACGCCAACGCCACACCATTTTTCTCGGCCCATATATGTGAAATTGCTTCTGAAAGGTCACAAACTCACTCCACTTCCCCCCATCTCCCCTCTTCTTCTTGCGCCAAAGAAAGACGAAGGTTAGGTCTTTAGTGCTCAAAGAGCTAACCGGCTTAATAGGTCAAGTCGAATGTGCGTTATGACTAACAGCGGTGTTAGAACAGTTTCGGAACATCTTTAGTGGGAGAGAAGGCAGGAGACTAGTTGGTCACAGATAAATTGTCACAAATTTCGTAACGTGAGTTTCATAACTACACATTTTTTATTTTCTGTACTCTGTCTTAGTACCCATTTGGACTATACGCACTTCCATGTGCACCCCATCTTAGTACCCGTTTGGGTTGTACACATTTATGTACACCCCATCTTAGTACCCATTTGGGCTGTACGCACCTCTATGTGTACCCAATCTTAGTACCCATTTGGGTTGTACGCACTTCTATGTACACACCATCTTAGTATCCATTTGGACACACTTTTATGTATACCCAATCTTAGTACCCATTTGGGTTGTACGCACCTCTATGTGCACCCCATTTTAGTACCCATTTGGGTTGTACCCACTTCTATGTGCACCCCATCTTAGTACCCGTTTGGGTTGTACACATTTATGTACACACCATATTAGTACCCATTTGGATTGTACGCACCTCTATGTATACCCAATCTTAATACCCAATTATACCCAAATTTAGTACCCATTTGGGTTGTATGCACCTCTATGTATACCCGATCTTAGTACCCATTTGAGTTGTACGCACTTCTATGTACACACCATCTTAGTACCCATTTGGGATGTACGCACCTCTATGAGTACCCCATCCTAGTACCCATTTGGGTTGTGCGCACCTTTAAGATTTATTATAGCCCGCTTCGATGGTCGAATGGTCAAAGGCAGGCATGTCCAACCTTTTCCCGACTGAGGGTCGCGTGAGTTCTTGGAGAAATGGCCGCGGGCTATACAAGATTAGTTATAATACCTAATGCCCAAATATAGTACATCCACATACATAGCATACTTACACTCACACCCATACATTCATACATTGCACAAGTAGTATTATACTTACTATTCTGGAAACTACAGGGGAATTAGCAAGCATTTATGTCAGTTACAAGAACCTAATTTGTTGTTTATTTCTGTTATTTGAAGTATTTCAATTTGAGATGCAATGGAACGTACTCGGAGACCACAAGTGGCCCGCAGGCTACAAGTTGGACATGCATGGTCTAACGCGCTACTCTCGCAATATACTGAACCACAGATGACGAGGAGATTGGGGTTCGAATATAGTTTTGATTAAATTGCTTTCAACTCTACTTCCATGCAAACACGAGTACACTTCCTCCTTACTTATCGTTAACACATTAGCGCGATTAGTACATACAAATGCCCATGACTTGAACGGTAGTAGGACAAGGTGCTAAAAAAAAATATTTATTAATTAATGAATTGTACCCAAATTGTTGGATACGCAGGCTAAGGCGTCAACCTCATCTGGTTTGGTTAACTGGTGATTAGGGATCTCGAGATTCGAATCACATTCGAGTGTAATGAGGGTGGTTTTCCTTAAATGGTTTTACAATCTCCCTCCACGCAAATGCGAGTCTTATTTGAATTATATTTTCCACCTCCCTTCTCCATTAATGTAAATATGTAGATATTTCGAATGATAGAATACACACACCAATAACCCTAATTTTAAACATATTCATCTTAAACCAATAATATTATTTTTTACATGGCGTCTTACTACCCTTTTAGGTCATGCGCTTAAGTATAGTTACGTTTATGGTTTTAGGGACTAGAAAGATTATATTTATAGGAAGTGTATCCGTATTTGCGTGGAGGGAAGGTGGAAAACCATTTTGAAAAAACTCAGTATACTCGACCGAGATTCTAGCCTCAATCCTCCCGTCATCGGCAGTCTAGTCTACTGCGAGAGTAGCGCGTTAGGTCACTGAAGAGGATAATGATAAACTATTAGAATTCCCATCAATATCCTGATTTTGGTAGGAATTCTAGTTACTGGTATTTACTAAATTAATAAAATAATTTTAATGTTTTCATACAACATGTGATATACAACTGTCACTTTGTTTAATTATTACCAATGCCTATAAAATTACACAACCAATATAGTAAAACGTTATCTATGTTGGTCGCAAAGAAACACATTTGAATTTTCTAAACTAAAATCAGACTATAGCTTGAAAATATTCTCCGCTTCTAATCAGTTTTGAAGCTGAATGTAAGTTGAGACCCACTTGGACTAATTTATCAAAGAGTATCTCGATATTGATCCAGACCGTAAACGACTTGGAACCAAACCGGTAAATGCTTACGCCTGTTAGACAGAAAACTTTGAAGAGCCATTGTCTCGGGAATGGAGCACTTTCCTTGATATTCAGATAATATGACTTGATTGTTAAGTTAGAACCGATAAAAGTAATAACCGTCCCTCTTTATGTCTAAGAAGTGCAGTTAAGTTGGGATTCGAACTGTGATCTGTTAGTGGGAAACTGATGTATGCCATCTATTTGCATGAGATATGTTGCATTCATTCTTGTAATCGCTCTATTTACATGATATATCTATACGCGCCCATGATCTATTTTAGGTTTTCTAACCGCTTGCGTTAGAGTAATTTTTACTTTTTACTTTATCATAAATGTATTTGCAATCTTGATCTTTTTTTTTTACCTCAATTTTGTGATAAATCTTGAGGTTTTATGTGATCCTGAACTCTAAAAAGTAGGTTTTTCAATTCTCTATATATGTATCTGGAGCTACAGTTTGGTAGATTTCGTTCAAACTTGATATTTAGAGGTATTTTCAATCCTAAATATGATATAGAATTGTGATGTTTATTCTAGCTCTAAAATTAAAGGATATTTTAATGATTTTTGAAAAGTATATTTTTGTAAACTGGCCTTAAAGAATTAGTTTAAAATAGTAGTGTTTTTTTTTTTTTACTTTATGAATAACATTATTTGTTTATTTTTCAAATAAATATGAATTTAGTTAGGGTAGTTGTACTAATCATTGATTTTTGAAATTTTGAAATTTACCTACATGAGTGTAGGTACAGTATACTTTTTTTCTACCATTTATTCGTTTAATGGAGGGCTAATTAATCGTTTCAATCAAATACCTAAATGGTTATACCATTTCACTTCTTGATGGTAATTTTGTGTGTACTAACCGGATTAAAGAGAGGTATTGAAGAATAATTTGTTAGAATGGTCGACTACAAGTCTGAGGATCCTGGTTCGATTCCTATAAGTATATATACAGTATTGACAGCCTCTGTGCTCTAATGGTCAGATTTCCTAGCCACAGATCAAAAGGTACCTGGTTCGATACCCAGCACATCCATATTTTCTGTGTTTAAACATTAGTATTGTAAAATTAATGTAAAATCAAAGGTTTGGAATAGTCCTATTTGTTATTCCAGGACATACTATAACAACGTGCCAAATTTCATTCGAATCCATTCAGCAGTTTTGGCGTTATTGAGTAACAAACTTTCGCATTTATAATATTAGTAAGATAAGATATACAGTATCGACAGCTTCTGTGGTCTAATGTTCAGATTTCCTAGCCACAGATCAAAAGGTACCGGGTTCGATCCCCAGCACATCCAGATATTCTGTGAAGCAGTGTGTCTAGAACGGGGTCAACTCAGCCTCGTGAGGACAAATGAGGAGCTACTTGATTAAAAAAAATAAGCTGCTCTGGTCTATAAAACAGAGGAATGGCCGGAGGGTTAGTTGTGCTGACCACATGACACCTTCTATTTGCAAATTCTGGCACTATCATCGTCAACAGACAGCGGCCACTTGCTTGGTATAGCTCGTTTGCGGGCTGACGCGATGGAGTTTATAAGTATCTATCTAAATACATATAGTATACTCTCTATACTTTTAACACAAGGGATATTTAATGGGGCGGGAAACAATTTTGGAAAAATTATCCCCGGTATCCTAAACTCTACATAACTTAAGGGGGCTACCTAGGTTGCCGAGATATTGCCAATCATGTGTTGCGCTTACGTTAAGTATTGATACAACTTTTAATTTGTTGTTTTTTGGCACAGTGTCTCACTACCTGTTTGGGTTATACAATTAAGTACTAATTACGTTAATGTGTAAGGCCGTATTTAAAGGAACTGTACCCACATTTGTGTGAAGGGACATTAGAAATTTTGAAAAAAAAACCTCAGTACACCCGATCCAGTTTTGAGCCCCAATATCTCCGTCATAGGCAGTCTAGTCTATTGCGAGAGTGTCGTCTTGGATCATATGGTCACCGAAGTGGGTAACTTTATATTGTCCACGAGTTATATGTTTACTGGAATGAATACAAAACTATTTTCTATGACCATATACATGTATAGACTAGTAAACATAATTTAAAAGTTGACATTTTACACTCTTAAAAGTTCAAAAAGTCACCTATTAGGGTTGATCATTAAGACCTAAATGCCCGAGAAACGAAAGGTAATTGGTATAGGATCGTAGAATGAATATTTTTGAATCGAATAAAAGAATTTAACCAATTGTATTGCATTTGTAATTTATTCCTCCGCTGTTTGTTCTCCTACTGTAACGTTATAAACCCATTCTTGGTTTCTAGTGTTTATAAAACTTGACTATAGGTCTACTTCTTGCCTTAATGGACTCGACATCGAAACTGCGTGAGAATATTCATCTTAAAAAATTAGAGTAAACCTATTTTAATAAAACCTTTATTTTACTATACCTACTTTCACAAATATATCACATTTCACTCTGTGTGTGTGTGTGAATGTGTGTGAGTGTGGGTGTGTAAATGAGAGTTAAGGTAAATTTAAATCAGAAACCTGAACGTGCTAAAAAAATAAAAAGCTAATACAAAACACACAAAAAAAAGGTAGAGTACACATTCCCAAGCCTTTCACTTGTTAACTGAAGGAGGCACTTTGAGAGTGAAGTCTTTATTTCCCTGAAGGAAGATATGGGATGGGGTGGGCGGGGGTGTCAGGGGGCCTAGAAGGAGGGCTACTTCTGACTAACACCCGCGAGAACGAAAGAGAAGAGGGTGTAGAAAAAATCTTCGTGATAAGAGTGGAGTGTGACAAATAAAGGAGGACGGACGGACCCTGCAGTACTTGGTCTTGTGTGTTCAGCCCCGGAGTAATGCGCTAGAAGTGGTACACACATGATGTGTCTACAACTCTCTCTCTCTCTAGTTGGCGGACAAACGAAGCTGTTTCAAGGAGCACTAGGGAAGTCGTTTGTTTCGAGATTTACACGTGATCTTTGGACTCACAAGAGTATCCTATTTAACTACACAGACACTAGCTCAGACCCAACACTCAGAACTACAATCAGGGAATGTACTACTTGGATATCAGCACAAGACTATCTTATTAAACTACACGAAAATTATAAACTGTGATTTGGACAGTTAAGATTTTATTTTTAGCACTGCCCGTTCGGTCTATATGCCTATATACTAATTATTATGCTATCCACTTCAGTGGCCACGTGGTCTAAGGCGCTACTCTTGCGTTAGACTAGACCACCGGTGATGGGGAGATCGAGGTTTGAATCTAGGTGGGGTGTACTGAGGGTGGTTTTTTCCAAAATTGTTTTAAACTCTCCCTCCACACAAATGAGGGTACACTTAATATAACTTAATATAACTTAATATAACTTAATATAAATATAACCTCCCTAATCCCTAAAACCACTAGCGTAATTAGTACCTAAGTTTATAACCCGAACGGGGTAGTAAGACGCGATGCTAAAAAAAGTAATATGCTGATGTGTTAGCGATGAGAAAGGTTGTATTCTGAGGAAGTTTCCCCGCATTTTCGTGAAGTTAGGGGGGAAAAACACTTTAAAAACCACCCTCAATACACCCTAACGGGATTCGAACCCTGATCTCCCCGTCATTGGAAGTACAATATAATGCGAGAGTGACGCCTTAGACCAAAGGTTGTTAACCTTTTATATGATTACAGACCGCCAATAGGTTGACCAAAAGTCCCCATACACCCTTTGTCGGACTTTCGAAATTATAGTCATCATCACCAGTCCAATTAATTACCATTATTACTTCAAAGGATAGCAATAGTTTGGTTTTACTTTTTAAATGGATGGCTAGGAAATGAACAGCTGAAACAAAGTCATGTGGATTCTATAATAATCATTTATAGAAAAACGGCAAATCACAAATACATAAGCTAGAGTAGCCTCATGACTTCTTTGGTGCTGACTGACAGCTCACAGCTGACAGCTGACTGCTTTGAAAAGTTACCAGACCAAATTATGTATCACCTACGCCGAACCATATGATCTGCAAAAACATATGTTTAGCAGCTGTCACTTCTGACAATCAAAATGTAGGTCTATACCTAATTGTTGACTGTCAGAAGTCAGTTGTGAACTGTCATTCAGCATCAAAGAAGCCACGGGGCTATTGTAGCTACCAATAATGAGATTTTTGCAGTCCAGAGATATATTCCCATAGCCCCCAGCCCCCATTATTTGGTTCTCATATCCTTCAGATCGTGCGGCCAACGAAGCGGGTATTAAAACACAAGTACAAATCATATTTAATGTACATAATATATAATAATGATATTGGTTTTAGAAGATATTTATGGTATTTATGTTTCAAACATAAATAGTAAAACAATTGATGGGTTTTTTGTTTCAAAAGTTTTTCAGCAAATTGGCGGCTAGCTGTGACGACAAATAAAACGTAACTTTATTTCGCAAACAGTTTGATATATTTGATATCAAAACAAATGTACTGATGTGGGTAAAACATGTCAATTTTATAACGACCCATTAAGAGTGATTAGACCATCGCTGTGCAAATTACAGTCCACCACGTACTTTTATGTGGCCCACAAGGCATAACTATTTATCTATCTATCTACTAAAAAAAATCGTGCTAAAAATATCAGAATTAAAAAATATATATTCTTATAAAAATATAAACAGTTTTTATTCAACAGACCGATGAATATTTACAAGTGTTTTTAAGAATCTAAATTAGTTACTTAATTTACACATATAATATAATTGCATTCATTTCGTTAAATTCTGTTGTATGTAAAAATCACCCGCTTCGGTGGCCACATGGTCTAACGTGTCACTCTGACAGTAGACTAGACTGGCGATGACAGGAAGATCGACGTTCGAATCTCAGTCAGGTGTACTGAGGATGTTTTTTCCTAAATGGTTTTACGCTCTCCTTCCAAGCATTTGTACATACACCTACTGGTTTATTTAATGATTATTTAAGGTTTCGCGCCAGAAAAAACATCATAAACAAAATTTACAAATAATCATTCTAATTAACAGCTTTTCTGGTTCCTGGATCTAGATACGTGATCAACTAGCTGTTTGAAGTCAGAGAAACGATGTAAAACAATATACTGGTGTAAAAAATGTTACTTTGGTCCAAAAAAATCTGGAACGGTAGACCATATATACACAAAAGTTATCGAAAGGGAGAAAGCTACAGATTATTACATTTCGCAGAATTTTCAAGCTATTAACAAAGGTTTCAAAGGTAAATAATTACGAAACATTATTTAAAGCTGTGTTTTTTATAAGGAATCTACAGAAAACGAGCAAAAACAGTTTTGTAACATTTTGTGCCTTCTAGTATAGGGGGTACGGGTTAGCAGAGTAAAATAATATATTAAGATAAAATTTACCTACCTCTAATTTTAAAAAGTTAATAGCTAATGGTATTTAATATGGAATCATTATAATTAATTTATTATTAAAGGTGAAATACGATTCAATTTTCAAGGTATCTGGTATTTTAATAAACTAATTTAATAATTCAATAAATATTAAGGCCTAATTGTTGAAATAAGAAATGTACTCTTACTATTTATAAGTGGTTCAGCTTTTGTAAATAGATATAATTAATTATTAATTATTTTAGTACTTTATAGGCTTGAAACTAGTTTGTACAATTAAGGATGTTATAGATTATTATCTATTGATGTTTAATATTTATTAATTTAATTTCAAATTTTATAATGTTTAATAATTTGTAAATCATTATTTAAATAGTATAGTTAAAATGTATAGGGTTAATTATTTGTTAAGTTAGATAAATAAATTGGAAAACATTAATAATGAGAGCTGTAGATTATAAGGAATCCGACACCTAATCTCAGTCAGTAGCGTGTCTACCTACTGAGCTAGGGGTCCCGGATTCGATTTTCCAGCATGGCCAAAATTTTTATCTTTGGTGAATTGTGGGTTTATACTTTTTTTCACATTGATAATTTAACGGCCGGGGACTGGATGTTGTGCCTGTCCTAGTCTAGATTATAAGACATGAAGCTACGACAGTCCTAGCAAGCCGGTAGTGTAAAACACATCACTTGAATAAAAAACCGACCCAGGCCACAGGCTTGAAACAATAATGGATGTAAAGTAAAGTTGTATAATATAGGGTAGCAGGGAAATCGTACAACTTTACGCCGGCTAGAACAATATTCCCAATTTAAGTTTTTCCCACATTTTCATACAAAATAGTGTATAATAATGATCCGATAAGGTGATATATGTACAAGCAAGAACCAACACTAAGGTGAAAGTGTGGAGAACGCTAGTTAAGGACAAAGTCTTTGTAGTTTTTATATCAACACAATTTTTATTTGTCAAAATAAATCAAATATTTCTCCAATAGAAATATAAGTGTTTAATTTTCTGCACATGGTGATATCAACATTTCGCGATTATCTGTCAAGGATGTACTAGAATTTAATGACAACTTTTTCTCCTCGTTTAAAAAGTTTATAATTTAATCCTGTTATGCTCTTGACATAATATAATCGAAATCACCATGTGAAGAAAATTAAACTTTCTGCGACCACTGATTCGGGTGCCATGGTGCTCAATTTTCTCGATTTAAATAAGGTATTCCCCTCCCCATCCCCTGAAATAGTTAATCAACCTCACTACAGGTAAATCGTATAAAAAAACAATTATAATACAAAACAAAACCTGTTGAGTGAATAATAATGTCGGGGCTGTGCTAAATGAATTCATAGCTTGATTTATGGCAAGACTGGTCAGTACTAATGCACCGTTACCCAGGGGACTCCCGAATGTACTAATCATACAGCCTTCTGTGGAAGCTCGTTACATGTCCCGATGAAAGAATGATGGCAACTAATCTGACGGGGTAGAGCCAATGAAGATCTCAACCTAACTTAAGCCTAATAATCAAATCCTGGTGGCTATGGTAACTATTCGACTTTCGAGAGAAAATTCCCCTGTATCAGTAGGAAATCAAACCCGGGACCTCTAGGTCATCAGTCAGGGGCTCTAACAATTATACCACGAGGTAGGATGTCAAGTGAATGCGGATGTTCTAAGTGTATATCGCAGGTCAGTACGGGCACATTGTTCTTGCGCGGTGCGAACTTCATTCGACCTCGGTTGAACGCATTATGGGATCAATCCTCCGACAGGTCAGAATCGTGTTTGCATTGTTTTACTCGTGATTTTATGTTGACAGCCATGAGCATTATTATTACTATTGCCACTTGTACGCTCTGGTGCCAATAATATAAGTTATAACTTTTTTTTCATCGCGTCCTACTACCAGTTCAGGTTATACGCATGTGTACTAATTACATTAATGTGTTATAAAGAAAAGGACGAATTTATATATAGTGTACCCGCATTTGCGTGGAGGGAGAGTGGAAACTCATTTAGGAGAAAAACCTCAGTACACCCGACTAGGATGGAACCTCGATCTCCCAATCTTCAGCAATCTAGTATATTGCGAGAATAGCATCATAGACCATGCAGCCACCGAAGGGGGTATTGGTTAACAATAAACTATCATTGACACCACAGCCACCGGCGACTCAGAGGTAGGTTTTATGCCGCCATTTGTACAATAAAATTTGTACACTAAAGCGAATAATTTTGAAGTTGTACATTTTTTTTAGTATACAGACAGATGTCATTTTTAAAATTTAAGAATATGATACTTGATACGGCTACATCCACAACTCAAAGATAATTTCAATCGTCTCAATTTCACTATTCTTGTACAATTAATTATTATTGTAAGAGCGTTTGCTTTTTATCCATGTGTTAAAATACTATCATTGTCGACGTAAAAAAATTTTTTTAATTATTCTTACCAAAAACTCTACTTTTTAAAAGAAATTTAATAAGGATAGATAATATATTATTTGTGAATGAATCAATAAATGTATAGTGAAAAGATATTAAAAATTTAAAAATCACAGATTTGTATTAAACAAGTTTAGAAAATGTCACAAGGAGTGATAGTTGAAATTTTTGTAATATAAAAGACTTTGTAACAATAAACAAACATATTAAAATTGGCTCATGAACAATGGTCAGAAAATGTGTTATTGTCAATACTATTTAATTTATTCACTCAATATTTTAATACTTATCACTGATGATTATGTGTTTTATTTTATATATATAATTGAAACAGAAGAAATAAGGAATCTAAAACTATTTCCTTTATTCTTTCTGTATCGACCTATTCCTATCTTGAGCTAGTTCTATCTGGTCTACCTCATTTCACCCTATCCCTATCTTGAGCTAGTTCTATCTGGTCAACCTCATTTCACCCTATTCCTATCTTGAGCTAGTTCTATCTGGTCTACCTCATTTCACCCTATCCCTATCTTGAGCTAGTTCTATCTGGTCTACCTCATTTCACCCTATTCCTATCTTGAGCTAGTTCTATCTGGTCTACCTCATTTCACCCTATTCCTATCTTGAGCTAGTTCTATCTGGTCTACCTCATTTCACCCTATTCCTATCTTGAGCTAGTTCTATCTGGTCTACCTCATTTCACCCTATTCCTATCTTGAGCAAGTTCTATCCAGTCCACCTCATTACAGCCTATCAACATCTTGAGCTAGTTATATCCAGCCCATCTCATTACAGCCTCTCTTTCTGGTCCATTTTAATGTTATCTTCCTATCTGCGTCTAGGCCTTCCCAACGATTTCTTCCCATTGAGTTTGTCAGTCAACATCTTGGAAAAGGTTCTAGAATTTCCCATTCGCATTGCATGTCCTGCCCACTGTAATCTACGAGACTTGATTATCCTAACAACTTTTTATGATAAGTACAGTGTATATAACTTGGCTACAAATTATTACATTTGCCAGATATTTTCAAGCTATTAACACTGTTTCAAAGGTAATTATGTAACCTCCTGTACTCCCCACTATCCTCATGACATTTTGTACAGATTAACTTCATAAGGCCGACCTCGGTGGTCTTGGGGTAAAGTGCTCGTCTCAGAATCCGATATTAGTGGGTTCAAACCCAGTTGGGTTCAAACCCAGTTGGGTTCAATAGATTTTTCTTGAGCAATAAAAATCCGTAGCACAACTTCCTTCGGTGTGAAAGTGAAGCCGTCGGATCTATATAGATTGTGGTATGTAACAGAACCCTGGAAAGTATGGAGAAAATACCTTTCCCTGCAAAATTGGTGAGCCCTTTCACTCTCGCTCATAGAAATTCTCTTATGCTGGTATAATCAGTCGTTTCAGATAGTGTACGTTGAGTACCTTAAAAATAAATGTAAAAAAAAAATATCATTATAAGTACCGTGTTTTTGAATTTCCTAAATTGTTTTTTCGTCATGTAAGTTGAGAGACCACGTTTCCTACCTATAGAGGTGATACATTTCTTAGGAGAGAAAATAGCAATCCAACTAATTATTTATCAACCATACACAATCACAGTCACGATCCACTTCTGCGACACATTATTCCACAGTCGGTCTAAACGTAGGGGGTGAGAGCGAATAAGGACGTGACCTGACAATAATTTGTAAAGGACGGCGTCAGAGTTTCGATGTTGGTTGCTAAACTGCCAGGTCGATACAATCCAATCTTGATACGAAGGGCCTTTTAGAAGTTACATTGTAATAATTGATCCAAAATTGAGAATATCTTATATATAGTTTGATAAGCTCGTTTTTAAAAAAATAGAAATTACGAAGAAATGGCTTAACAGATTTTGACAAACGTTTCATTTTAAAGGTTAGGTGTTCAGGATGTCGGAAAAGTATTAATTTCCAACTAAAATCTAGTTTTCCCAGAGAATTTTCAATTTTTCATTTTTTGTTTACATCACCATGGAAACCCTGCTTTGTACATGAATGTATATAATATGTGTAATTCTTTGATAGTGAATTAATTTCCTAGACTGGGGTGATATTTATCGTTGTTGAAATGTTGTTATAGTCAATTTGAATTTGAATCAACAATATTAACTATAATTTGACAATTTAAAGGTTAAGTAGTCAATTTGGCGAAAATATTTTCCTACATATTGTTTCGCGTATCAATTATAAATTAAAAACGACGCAATTATTTTTAAATATGTTTTGGTATGTATTATAATTTCAAAAATTGATTAAATGATCTTTAAATTTGTTTAGATAGTCATTTTAATTGTATAAGAATGGGTTTAGGTGTTTATTTTTTCAAATATTATCACAAAACAAAAAATAAGTTAGTTATGTTTCCAATCTATAAATTATATTAATATTTTTGAGTGTAAGTTGATAATATTTCAAAGTAATATTTTATATATCCCATCTACCTTATGATATAAGTATAGGTTTTAGAAGGTTTTTTTTTTAAAGTAATATTTCAAGACAAATAAGTTCAATTACGTTTTTATGTTGCCACTTGATTTTGAGTGGCTAATATTTCAAAGTAATGTTTTGTGACCCACTTCACACGGTCTAACGCGCTACTCTCGCAGTGGACTAGACTGCCGATGACGGGGAGATCGAGGTTCGAATCTTGGTCAAATGTACAGAGGGAATGTTTCCTAAATGGTTTTACACTCTCACTCTATGCAAATGCGGGTGAATTTCATATAAATGTAACCTTCCTCATCCCTAATAACCATCAGTGTAATTAGTACATAATCGAACGGGTAGTAAGACGCGGTGATAAAAATATATTTTTTGGACCCGATTTATCTTCTCACGCACTCTCTCTCTCTCTCTTACACACTTACTCACTCTTTCACACACTCTCTTTCACAACCAATCTCTCTCCCTTTCCCAATCTCTTTCATACAATCTCTCTTTATCACACACACACACACACACACACACATTCTCTCACATACCCACCTTCACACACTTACTCACTCTCATACACTTTTTTTTCATAACCAATCTCTCTCTCTCTTTCCCAATCTCTTTCATACAATCTCTATATCACACACACATACACATTCTTTTTCACACACACTTTCTCTCGCATACATTAGTTTTCTCACACCCTCTCACAAACACTTTATATCTCACACACACACAAACCACACTCACTATTTCACACAAACTCCATCACACACAATCGCTAAACATTTAAACCTCGTGTTCACCGATGCAAACAAATATATATATATATATATAGTTTTATTTAAGGTATTTAACGTGCACTTTCTAAACTGACTGATTATATCAGCCCACGAGAATTTATATGAACGAGAACGAAAGGGCTTACCAATTTTACCAAGGAGGGTATGTTTACATACCTTCCAGGATTCTTTTACACGCCACAATCGACATGGGACCGAAGGCTTTACTTCTCCCCGAAGGAAGTTGTGCTACGGATTTTTTTCGCTAAAGAAAAATCCGTTGACCCCGGTTGGCTTTGAACCCACAAACATCGGGCCTTGAGGCGAGCACTTTACCCCAAGACCACCTAGGTTGACGTCAACTACTAGTAGTGTTTGTAACTGTTAGATAACGCTTTGACAACTGTGGTATTAATATTCAAATAATAATAATGTTTAGCACCGCGTCTTACTACCCGTTCGGGTTATACGCTTAAGTACTAATCACGCTAATGAATTAGGAATTAGGAAGGTTGAATTTAGAGGAAATGAACCCACATTTGCGTGGAGGGAGAGTGGAAAACCATTTAGGAACCCCCCCCCCAGTTCACCCGACCGAGATTCGAACCTTGATCTCCCCGTCCTCGGCGGTCGAGCTCAACACGGCTAGCGCGTTAGCTAACTACGCCACCGAGGTGGGTAATATTCAAATAACCCGCGTAGATTATCTAATGGTCTAACGCGTCACTCGTAGGTTGGATTGGATTGTCGCTGAGAAAGAGATCAATGTTTGAATCCCGGTTGGGTGTACTTNTTTAAATAGTGGTCCACCCTCCCTTCACGCAAATACGGCTACACGTCCTCTAAATTCAACCTTCCTCTCCCCAACTTACTAGTGTAATTATTACGTATGCTCATAATCTGAAGAGGTACACGGTACTAAAATCAATTTAGGGGCTAATTCCAATTCTACAAAAGCAATAATTAAAAACAAATTAAAGCCGCGAAGAATGTATTCAGTTGACATTTTGGAAAGTATGGTTTTTCATCCCTTACGTTGTCTTAAGAGGCCGGTGATAACGTTTTATCCCCCTGTCATAGATCGTACGCAGGTCAAGGGGGAATGGAATGTTGTGCTGAAAGCCTTAAGGGAGAGCTGAGGGGGTAAATGGGCACCAAATATCGCCTCCAACGTTCCCTCTTATTGGCCAGTTACTTTTACGAGGTTTCGAAGCGGAGACTCTTATCTGCAAGTTGCGGTTCCTCTCTTCCCTTTCCCACCATTCCCCACCCCTCCGCGCCTGTGCCAAATAGTAGGCCTGTGACCCTATCCTCCAGTTTAGATAGGGTTCAGAGGTCAGCCTAACAGCTAGAGAAGGATTTCCGTTGTGCAATAGTGATGTCTTTTAGAGGTGTTTATTTTTAGGGGCACTCTACATTAACTGATTTTATACAGCGGCTCAGCAGGTAGCGTGTCTGTCCATTGAGTCAAATTCTCCAAGTTAGATTCCCGGCCATAGATGCTAAGATAAAATAATTCCCTTTAGTTATTTTCGGAAATATGTTGGCTTATTTTTGTATTATTATTTGACTTGCCATAAATTATTTAACTTCTGGTAATTCAAATATTTACAATATTACAGCTCGGAGTGAGGAAGGTATAAACGATTTGAGATATGCCTGAATTTTCATGGAACAAGAGTAGTAAAACCATTTAGGGGGAAAAACACCCTTATTATACTCAGCTGGGATTCGAAACTCTAAATCCCCATAACCAGCAAACTAGATCGGTCGAGGGAGATTCCTCAGTTCGCGTGCTTACCAATATGGGCTTCAGCTATTTAAATAAAAAGAATGCAGTTGAGATATCTCACATTATAATGTTTCCACTTCAATTTTTATTTCTCGAAAGGTCGTTAAAACCACAAATATTATCAACATTATTTACAATAAAGCAATATCAGCGGTCACAGCACTCTTCCCACTACGCACGCACCGCAATAAAGCAATATCAGCGATTACAGCACTCTTCCCACTAAGCACGCACCGCAATAAAGGAATAATAAGCGATTACAGTACTCTTCCCACTAAGCACGTACCGCAATAAAGGAATAATAAGCTATTACAGTACTCTTCCCACTAAGCACGTACCACAATAAAAGAATAATAAGCTATTACAGTACTCTTCCCACTAAACACGCACCGCAATAAAGGAATAATAATCTATTACAGTACTCTTCCCACCAAGCACGCACCGCAATAAAGGAATAATAAGCTATTACAGTACTCTTCCCACCAAGCACGTAACGCAATAAAGGAATAATAAGCGATTACAGTACTCTTCCCACTAAGCACGCACCGCAATAAAGGAATAATAAGCGATTACAGTAGTCTTCCCACTACGCATGAACCGCAATAAAGCAATATCAGCGATTACAGCACACTTCCCACTACGCATGAACCGCAATAAAGGAATAATAAGCTATTACAGTACTCTTCCCACTAAGCACGTAACGCAATAAAGGAATAATAAGCGATTACAGTACTCTTCCCACTAAGCACGCACCGCAATAAAGGAATAATAAAGCGATTACAGTACTCTTCCCACTAAGCACGTACCACAATAAAGGAATAATAAGCGATTACAGTAGTCTTCCCACTAAGCACGTACCGCAATAAAGCAGTATCAGTGATTACAGTACTCTTCCCACTAAGCACGTACCGACTACAGTGCTTGTTAAATGAATATCTCACTAACATAAGGAAGCTGCTTTTGACCAGATATGTTAATAATTCAATGTTATAATAAAAGAATCAACGAATACATCCTCTTCCCAACTGGTCCATTTATCTGAAATTGACAGTTTTATTCCTGGCATGGTCGAAAGATTTGCCCTGGGTGAGATTATTAGGCCTGGTTTAAATTGAAACGATATTTTTTTGACAGTTATAAAAGTTATTAAACCAATGTTAATATATATTATACAAGTCATGTAATCTACAACTATAACTTTCATTAATTATATCAATAAACGATACCTTTGATTGATTGATTGCTTGATTGATGCGTCTTCAACCCAAAAAGGTTGGGTTTAACGTGTATTCTATCCTTTCAGAGCTGCGAATGCACTCAGACTTTCAGCTGGTTAGTTCTGCCTGCGCCATCTGGTAGTAAGCACGTGTACTAGGGAAGTTCAGAAAGTACGGTGGTTTCCCGTTGCCTTCCGCACTGAAATTCTAGTGGCGATTTCGAAAGAGCCTACAATTATTATTTTCACACACCTTCCAGGGTTCTTTTAAATACTACAATCGACATTAGACTGACAGTTTTACTTCCCCTCCAAAGGAAGTTGTGCTACGTATTTTTATTGCTCAAGGAAGATCACGAAAATCGGGTCCTGAGGTGAGCACT
>CABFWB010000546.1:90657-102561 GCA_902151455.1 Timema bartmani
CCACCGAGGTCAACATAACAATACCTATAAGAAAATAAAATCTCCATGGCGTCAGCCCTCGATCGTGACAAACATACCGAGTGGCCGCCATCTGTTGGCGATGATAATGCCAACTTCTATCAATAGAAGGTGTCATGTGGCAGCATAACGAATCCTTCAGCCATTAATCTCAGTTTTCTAGACCGAAGCCGGTAATTTTCCATTCAAATAGCTCCTCATTTTGTCCTCACGAGGCTGAGTTGACCCCGTTCCTGAGCCACTGCTCCGCTGAAAAATCCGGAAGCACCGGGGATCGATCCCGGTACCTCTGTATCTTGAGTGAGAAACTCTGACAACTATGCCACAAAGGCGCTCACCTATAACTTAATACTAACATCCGGGACGCTGGGTGTTGTACCGGTTCTGTTAAGACATACTTTGGTGGCCGCGTGGTCTAAGGTGTAATTCTGGCAAAATATGCACGGGGATATCGGGGCTCTAATTCCGTTCGGGTATACTGAAGGTGGCTCTTCCTCAATTGTTTCCCACTCTACCTCCGAGTAAATGCGAGTACATTTTCTCTAAATTTACCTTCCTCGTCCCCTAACACATTAGCGTAGTTAGTACATATGTGTATACCAAACGGATACTAAGACGCGGTGTTTAGAAAAAATATGTTAACATAGTTTTAAAATCCTGTGCTGATATAAGTGGGAGTATAGGGAACACGAAAAAGGTTAAGTGTTTTTATAAAAAAACATATTTCTTAACTAAATCAAATATTTCTCCAGTAGAAAAAAAAAAGTTTAATTTTCTTCACATGTTGATATCAACAGTTGTTGAATATCTGTCATGAGCATAGCGGCGTTAGATGAGAAACTTTTTAAATAAAGATAAAAAGTTGTCATCAAATTCCAGGACACCCTGGACAGATATTCAACAATTGTTGATACCACCATGCGAAGAAAGTTAAACTCTTTATGTTTCTACTGGAGAAATATTTGATTGCTTTTGGCCAAAAAAATATTGATTTCATTTTATATCGAAATGTTCTTCTTCCTTCGAAATATTTCGAAGATACGAAGGCTATTATGGGTGTCGATGTCGAAACAAAGTAAATTTGGGCTTCGAGCTTGACGACATTTCTAAGCTTTCATACGTCAAGTTATGTAATACTCAGCAAATTATTTTTTATAAATATTTTCAATACCTATAAAATAATACTAATACTATAGTAAAATGTTATCAATGTTGACCGTAAAAAAATATGTATCTTCTAATTTCCCTCAATTACGCAAGGCTCTTAGAGGGGGGAATCATTACTTTCCAAGGTTTCTTTGTGAGGGGGAAGGGGGTGTCAGAATCCATATTAATTAAGGTTTCTTATCAATATTTATGGCAAAAAAAATTCAAAACTTTCTGAAATTTTTCGTTTTCATTCTTTGACTAGCCCCACTCTAATCACTAATTTTCACTGCTTTATAGAAATAATTGAAATGTAGACTTCGTATTTTACGAAAATATAGTTAATTACAATAAACATGACAAATGACTTCGTTTTATTAATAATACAAATAATTAAACGATTTAAATTATCTAATTTACCAAATAATAAGAAACTACGTAAGATAAAGGTGGAGGGATAGGGGGCAAATCTTAGTATCTCTTACGGGGGAAACGAGGTATCAAAAGGGATTTTCAAAAAAGCCTTACGTAATTTAAGGATGCCCCCTATTCAGAACAAGCACGAATAAAAGATATAAACAGGGAATATTTTTCAACTAAAAATAAAGATGACCACATCCTTGAAACAACGACCCACCACCACCACCCCTCCTCCCAAACATCATACGTGCACACGTGTGGGAACGTATGGTGACGTGCCCCCTTACGAGGAAGTGTTGTGGCTACCGATAAGAGAGGGATTCGCGGTTAGCAAATAAAATTTGATGATAGCGTCATCATCTTCGCCTTTACGACGTCGGTCGACACATAAAATTTAAAGGACCTGTAAACTTTTCTTCGGTGTATTGTAACGTTTGGTCCCAACTGTGCGGGTTTAACGTTGCGTGAGCAGCCTCACAGATTGTATGTCTGAAGAGTTGGGTGAATTACTTTCGATTGTAAACAAAGACAGCGTACTTTGAACTTATAGTCACACTTGCAGATGAAACATGGGCATTGAATGTAAGAGAGGCCAGGAAAGTGGAGGCCACGGGAACGAAGTTTGTGAGGAGCATGTTAGCTGTCACAAGGAGAAACAAGATTAGGAATGAAGTTATCCAGGGAAGAATGGGAGTATATGGAGTAGATGAGATAGTAGGAGGAAGCAGGACTAAGATGGTATGGGCATGTAATGACTAATGATGATGGAGGAGAAGAGTATGCCAAAGAAAATCATGGAAATGAAATCTGTAAGAACGCTAGGGAGGCCAAGAAAGCGATGGGGTGTCGCAGATAACAGAAAGTGTGCAAGTGAGAGAGGAAGAATAGAAGTAATTAAGGGAGAAAAAATAGTGGAAGGATAGAGGAAGATGGAGTAATTTTATCAAACTGACCTGATTGCAGGCTGGAAACAGTTGATGATGCTGATGATTATGTAAGCGAAGAACCAATCACAAGCTTTCAAGTTGGGGTATTAAACAATATACTGTGTTAGGGATGATGTTATCAGGGGCGTGGCGGGGTGAGTTGTCAGGGAAAAATCAGATTGGCTTAAACTGTACAATACGTTTATTTGGAGGGTAACAAGCAAGCTTACCTTGATTGATTCAACTTTTGTGTATTTATCTTTAATTTAGAGGTATTTAAAACCTGCTTCAATGGCAGAATGGTCTAAGACATCATTCTTGTGTTAGACCGACCTGCTGAAGACGAGTAGATCGGGGTTTGAATGCCGGTTGGGTCTATTATAGGTGGTTTTTTCCTCAAGTGTTTCTCACTCACTTTCCATGCAAATGGGGGTAGATTACCTCTAAAATGCTTTACTACTCATTCCTACCTCATTAGAGTAATTATAATGAATGCGTATAACCTGAGCAGATATTAATACGTGGTGAGAAAAATAAAGTATTCAAAGTGCATTTTCTGAAATAATTGATTATATCAGCACATATTTATAAACTAACTTAAATCTATAACAGACACAACATCCAGCCCCTGGCCGTTAATTCATCACTGTGAAGAGGGAAACCCACGTTTAACCAATGATACAATTTTCGTCCACACCGGATATCGAACCCAGGACCCTTAGCTCTGTAGGTAGACACAGACTCAGATAAGGTGCTGGACCACTATGACGTAGCTTAAAAGTAGACACCGGATTTTTATTTAGTATTAACCTATTAATAATTATGTACATAAATAAGTAGCAAAATCAGTTAAATTATATAGTAAAATCAAAGGTACCATTGAAAAAAACCTTCTTCCCTCACGTTAATAATACCTACATAATTATTGAAACATAATTTAATTTTATGACTGTACATTTCTGAAAGAAGTAATAAAAATTACCACTTCAGTGGCCGCGTGGTTTAACGCGCTACTCTCGCAGTAGACCAGACTGCCGATGACGATGAGATTGAGGTTCGAATCTCGGTCGGGTGTACTGAGGGTGGTTTGTGAAAACAGTTTTCCCCTTTCATTCCGCGCAAACACGGATAGACTTCCTCTAAATATAACCTTCCTAATCCCTAAAATTATTAGCGTAACCAGTTCATAATCGTATTACCTGAACAAGTAGAAAGACATGGAGCTAAAAACAAACACATTTTCCAAATATCGTCTACACACGTACAATTACTTTTTTAACGAATTATATTACATTATTAGTTTGTTTCACACCACTTAAATTTCACATTAGTTAATTTTTGAAATTATATAAACACTACCAACTTTCAATGAAACCTACACTGTTGCCTGGTTCTTTGAAAACCAGTGAATGTCAGACCCCTACAAATTTATTAACGTCAGTTTCTTAGATTATTATTATTATTATTATTATTGTTGTTAGCACCGCGTCTTACTACCCGTTCGAGTTATACGCACTTACGATAATGTGTAATGGTAGGGTGATTGTGAGATGAAATAGAAATGGAGGACCTACAGTTTAACGTGGAATCCGAACCACGGTGGAGGCCTGGCATTCCTCACATTCACAAGTTATGAGTCAGTTTCTTAGAACTATTTTTTTCAGTCCGAGGTTAAATGTTTGATCTCGACATAATAAATGGTATTAATATTACACTTAAACGTATAAATATGGTTGGTATTGTTTGGTTTTTAAAATACGGTTCTACGCGACGTATTATTATGACAGACATCAAATTACATTTCCTTGATTGATTTTAGTTCATGCTTTCGTCATTTGTGCCTTACCTTGCCGCTTAATATGAGTTTCACCTCCCGACCAAAAATAAAACCCCTGAAAAATGAGCTAAACAGATCCAAGAATTATTGTTTTTGAAACGCATCGACTTGTTTTTACAAACAGACACGCCGCGTGAAAGACGTGCTGCTAAGGCCACTCATTATCTGGCAACGCAGCACGAAAAAACGTCAGAGAAAAAGTTACGTTACGGCAACTTTGATCCTCTCTTAAGAGTCAGAATACACGACTTGGACTTTGCTCAATGCCATACCATAAATGGATGCATTACTTTGTGAAAGTACAGGTTAACTGTAAATTAGTGACATATAATTTAAAGGTATTTTTCACAAGAAGTACATTAAAATTATACCACAGTAAAAAACCAATAAATATTCGAAAATATGTTAAAAAATATGTCAAATTAAAACTGTAAATACATTCCCAGACAACCTAATTCACCAACATTTCACTTTTCACATTTTTAACTGGCAGGATTAAAATATGTAGGCCTAATTACATAAAAATCCGGTCTCTATATATAAGAAAGAGCCATACTTCAATCCGTCAAGATAGTACTTCTACCTTTCAGTGCAAACGGAGTGTACTTGTATGTTTCTCATCCCTCTGTAGAACCCTCAATGGCCAGGTAACCGCGAATATCCAATCACATGTGAGGTTTGTAGAACATAACATATGTGTAATCGGTCATATAGAACTATCTAGTGGAGTAGAACATATTACACAAGTACAGTTTTAACAAGTTCTGCTTCACCCTGCTGACACTCCACTCCGCGTTGCTGGAAGTCACTTAACCTGAAAGGGAAAGATGAAAGTAAATAGACAGTCGAACAAAAATATATTCCGGTCCAAGGCTCACCGAATTCTGTGCTCCGCATCTTACCACGTGTTCGAACAAGTTTAATTTTTTTTATTTTAATCTCCACGTCTTACTAGCTATTCGGGCTATATGTGTATATGATAGTTAATCTAATGCAGGGATTCCCAAACTGTGCGTCGCAACGCACTGGGGCGTCACCGGTCTTGTTCTGGGGCGTTGCGGCTATAAGGAGAAACTAGAAATTATAATGTAATGTATAGTGAAATACAACATGGAAATTTTCAATACGTGTACTCGTATATATTTAAAAGAATGGAATAAATCATACAAGAAAATACATTAAAAAATTGTGTGGAAGCGTTTCCTTCATATTAGTTGTAATTACCCTTGAAAATACTGGGTACAGGGGCGTCGCACGGAAAATCTGTTATGTGAAAAGCAGCGCGCTCCAAAAAAACTTTGGGAACCTCTGTTCTAGCGAGATAGAGAGGATGGAGTAAACATTTTAGAGGTAATCTAATCTTATTTGCATGAAAGGAGAGTGGGAAAGCATTTAGGAAGAACCATCCTCAGTAGACCCATCCAGGATTCTTACCCCAATCTGATCGTCATAAGCGGGCCAGTCTAGCACTAGAATCACGACTCAGACCATTCGGCCACTGAAGCGGGTAATAAGATCAAATAACCGGTATAATTTTCAACACAATTGATCTGCTTACCTTGGTAACAATCCAAGAGACGTGCTCCTGGTTTAACATAAGCATTTGTTTTAAAAAAATGCAACGGTTCAAGTTCGATCCAAGACCTCTGTGATCTGTGCTGCATTTGGAAGATGGAGGGGTGGGAGGTGGTAGGACCACAGCATGCTGGAGATGTGGTGCACAATTCGACCGCCTATGATGGATGAGGTGACGAGCGCTGGTGGTCTTGTTAGGGGCTGATCGACCGATTGACTTATTTACACTTGATTGATCGACGGCGAGATAAGTTCAAGGTTTCCTCAAGAAGGGAGAGAACCAGTAACAGCAGATGCTGAGCCTCACGCCCATGTTAGTAGGACAAAGAAATCAGTCTCATATTGTCTGGGTTGTTGGTGATGGAGAAACTGAGGCTCAAATCCCGGCTGGGATTACGTTTTTCTTAAAATTAATACAAATAAATTGTTTCCCACTGTTTCTCTACGCAGACGGATGCATTTATTCAAATATAACTTTCCTCGTTCACTTTCTTTTAGAATCACGTCATTATTCGTTCGGTTTATACACATATGTACTAATTACTCTAATGTATTAGGGATTAATAAGGTTACTTTAGAAGAAACGTACCCGCATTTGAGTTGATAGAGAGAAAGTGAAACACCATTTACTAAAAACCACCCTCAGTAAAGTACATCCAACTGGGATTTTAACCCCAATCTCCTCGTCTGCAGCAGTCAAATTTATGTCGAGAGTGATGCGTTAGACCATCCGGTCGCCGAAGCGGGTGGTAGCCTTGTTGAGAGACAAGGAAAGAACCGAAAGTATTCTGATAGAAGTAGGCTACACCCCAATTTTCCTATGAATGAACATATTTGACCACTTTAAAACGTTATTAGATCTACTCTCACGTATTTATACTTCAAGCCATGTGATCTCCACTTAACACTTTTGATAATTAATACTTATAAAATAATCAATATTGAACGCAAAAACTATATTTTGTATTTTAGAAAAGGTGCTTCAAATGTTCATTTCTAAGAATATCAAGTTAAAAGCGGAGTCCCATTTGACTTTGTTTCTGAGTTATAGTCGTGTTTGTACTCTGGTAATGTGGAACTGTTTAACATTGTAGGAAGTGTTTAAAATGGCTGTATTCAGCCTGAATGCAAGCTTGTTCATCTTTCAAAAATACCAGGTGTTTTAAATAACCAGGATGAACCCATAGAACATACCTAGTCAACAGGTCGAGAGATATCGATTATGGTATACAAACAGTTCAGTGGAATTACTTGACTGTAACTCGGAAACAAGGTCAAATGGGGCACATGTTTATATAAACTATTGTCATTTTTTTGGTGTCTCCTGTCCAACACTGAAGTGGATCACACATGTTACGGTACACCACATATATATATAAATAGCAAATATAAACCATTAAATTGCCCTACTTAACTATGTGAATGATTATTAAAATTGGGTTTGTGTAAACATTCCAGACGACGTTTATTTCTGCAATAAACTAAAACAAATATATAATGAAATGTTGTAGTGTATTATGATTTCAATAGTTCCTTAGTAAATATACAATTTACTCTCATTTATCAAGGTTTACTGTGATCCCGTTAATTTTTTTATTATTTTTTGCACTCATGGAGTGATGGATGAGTTGCGACCCACAACTTAAGAACCTGTGCTTTAGATATTAAAAAAAAAATAGAATTGGCAACTCCTATTTCAAACACTTAAAATGATCTTGTCATGATTTATTAAAAAAGAAAGTTTATGAAATAAAAAAAAACGTAATCGTGAAACGTTCCACGCGGCGGACGTGAGACGTCGCTGTTGCCCTGATTGAAACCGTTGGACAAGCTAGTGTCTAACGAGCCTTGGCCACCGTCCAGAGACCAATCTCGGGCGTCTTCCACGCGATCCCGTCCAGCCTTCCTCCTAGGCTGCAGACGACAGGTCTACCCCTAACGTCCTCCTGGATTTATCACCCGCTAGACACCACGCTCACAAAGGATTGGCATCTGGAAGGGGGGGCTGTGTAGGCGTTTAGTCATGACGCTCAATTACTTCTGATACGAATTTATATGACAAAAAACGTTTAAGGCGCTATAATAACTGAACAGGAATTCATAAACGCCTGAAACCAAGTGAGTTTATAAATTGTAGTGGATGTAGCTGTCCTGCAATAGAACAAACAAGGGCGGAAGCAAATAAAATGACAACACAATTTATTTTATAACACTATTATTTAAATTATTTCATTTGATTTTTAAAATATCCATGCCACCTTTCGTTTTAAGGGCATTTATAGTTGTTTATTAAGCACCACGTCTTACTACCCGTTCGGGCTATACGCTTATGTAGCCTACTAATTACGCTAATGGTTTTATAGACTAAGAAGGTTATATTTAAATTAAGTGTACCCACACTTGCGTGGAGGGAGAGTGGAATAACCACCTTCAGTACACCCGACCAAGATTCGAACCTCGATCTACCTGTCATCGGCAGTCTAGTCGACTGTGGCAGTAAGCGCGTTAGACCACGCAGCCACAGAAGCTGGTCATTTATAGGTCTTAATGATCAACCAGAATAATATGTGGATTTTTGTACTTTTCAAAGGGGAAAATGTCAACTTATAAACTATGTTTACAGGTATATATATATGTATTGACTTATATAAAATAGTTTTGTGTTCATTCCAGTGAACACCAAACTAGTGTATTGTTAAATGTTTGGTCAATATTTATCCTAAGCGCAACACCTGATTGGAAAGGTCTCAGCTAGGAGACTGCATAAGTAGTTGAGATATTGCCAAACCAATGTCTACGATTTGGATAAGTATTTACCAAATCTTTAACAATACAAGAGCCTAATGTTTGCTGGAATGAACACAAACTATTTTCTGTAACCTCCCACACGTAGAGAGACTTTAAATATAGTTTAAAGTTGACACTTTCCACCTTGAAAAGTCCAATAAAACACATATTTTGGTTGATCATTAAGGCCTAAATGCCCGGAAAATGAATGAAGCGTGGAATGCTTCTTTGTGACTCGAATGAAAAAGGGGGTGGCAATATAAATCGTATCGTCATTTGTATTTTCCTCCACCCCTGTTTGTTCTCCTACTGCAAGACAGCTCCACCCAGTAACGTTATAAACCCACTTGGTTTCTGGCCTTAATGAATTTCTTCTCGACTATTCTAGTGCCTTAAGGACCTCAGACTCACTCATACTGGTGGTCGTATGGTCTCAGTCGTCCCTCTCACAATAGACTGGACTGCTGGATCGTTTTTCCTAGAGGGTTTCCCACTGTACCTCCACTCCGATGGGAATATATTAGCACCCAAATTTAACAGGAAGGTTTAATTTAGAGGAAGTATATCCGCATTTGCCTGAAAGTAGAGTGAAAAACATTTCAGTACACCCAGCCGCGATTAGAACCCCGATATCCCCATTATCGGTAATCCGGTCTAAAGTCTAACACGAGAGTGATGCCTTAGACCAGGTGTGTGTCAAACTCGTGAGATATTAAAGACCACATTAAAAAATATAAGATATTGTCGCCTTCTAAGTAAAAATAACACCAAGCTAGTACTAGTTTATAATAAATGGAAAATTACGATATTTAATAAAAAGACTCGCCTTCTTTTATTTTTTCAGGAATTTTTTCACTGTCGATCAATAATTCTTTAGAAATTTGACCATCTATGAAAGCTTTTAAATTAGATTCAAATAAATATGACACGGTATAAAATTTCCAAATGGTGTATTTATAAAAGTTTAGTTGTCTATGTTAGGTGTAGTGGTCAGAGTTCCTGACTACAGATCCAGAAGTCCAGGGTTCGATCCCCGGCGCTTACAAAATTCATATATGAAGCAGTGGGTCTGGAACTGGGTCGAACTCAGCACCATGAGGATAAATGAGGAGCTATTTGAACAAAGAAGTAGCGGCTTCGGTTTAGAAAACTGAGATTAACGGCTGGAAGGCTTGTTGTGCTGAGCACATGACACCCTATACCCGCAAATGTTGGTATTAGCATCGCTGCCTGGTCTAAGGCGTCACTCTCGTGTTAGACTTTAGACCGGATGATAAGGTTCACGGGCCAGAAGTGGGACACGCCCACCTTAGAACATTCCACATTCTAAGCAAGTCAAAGATTTAGTTAGTTTGTTAGTCGTGTGTTGGTCTATAATAATGCTTTTAGAGAGTGCACACGTTCTCCGACTACGTGTGAAATATTAGGAGAGTGATTTCGCACACGCCCCTAAGAGTGGCTGTGTGAAATAGCGCTGCTAACAATTGAAGGCGCTGCCGCGTTTAGTTCCCGCCTACCCCTCCACCCTCCACCCAGCCACGAGCAGGTAGAGTAGGGGAAGTATGTCAAGTGGAGCATGTGTGGGAGGGTGGGGGTGAGGCTGGCCTGGTAACCACTTAAAAGACTATATTTAGATTTATTCCAGAATATCAGAGCTATAAAAAAAACATTTAGGTTCTGGTAGGAAGAAATTCAATAAAATAAAAAAACATATTTCTTTGAGTCTCAAATTGATAACGTTTTACTATTTTGAGGTATACCTTTTTTTTAGGTACTGATTTGTTTTAACGCCGCGTCTTACTACCCGTAAGGGTTATACACATTTATACTACTATATACGTTAGTGTGTTGGTGATGAATGAGGGTGAATTTAGAGGGGAAATGCTCACATTTGCATGTAGGACGGTTGAAAAACTATTTAGGAGAACCTACACTAAGTACATCTGAACGGGATTCGAACCCTAATCGCCTTGTCATCGGCAGGCCGGTCTGTTGCATGATGTAGTACCTAAGTATATTCGACCACCAAAGCGGGGGGTATTGATATTATCTATAAAAAGTTACAGTTTCAGATCACATGACTAAGTATTATTATTATTATTATTATTATTATTATTAGTACCGCGTCTTACTACCCTTTCGGATTGTACGCACCTACGCTAATGTGTAATGGTAGGGTGATTGTGAGATGAAATGGAGGACCTACAGTTTAACGTGGGATCCGAACCACGGTGGAGGCCTGGAACTCCATATATTCAACTTTAAGTATTAAAATTATAACTGTCAAAGAGTTCACCCGCTTCGGTGGCCGCATAGTCTTCTAACGCGCTACTCTCGCAGTAGACTAGACCACCGATGACGGGGAGATCGAGGTTCGAATCTTGGTCGGGTGTACTGAGGGTGGTTTTCCTAAAACAGTTTTCCACTGTTCCTACACGCAAATTCGGGTACACTTCCTCTAACTATGGCCTTTCTTATCCCTAAAACCAATAGCGTAATTAGTACATAACCGTATAACCCGAGCGGGTAGTAAGACGAAATGAGAAAAAAATCTTGCCTGTACGTTTTACCGATTTAGTGGTTTCTGGGATTTTTATATAATAATTACCATTAATTCATAGGAACCTGATCTTACTACCTCTCTTGTCTTTCCACATATTCACACTAATAGGGGTAGATGATGAGGGTATAATTTAGAACACGTGTACACGCATTTAAATAAAGGAATAATGTTAAGCCATTTAAGAAAAAAAAATCTCAGTACACCCAACTGGTAATTGAACCCAAACTTTCCCATCACCGGTATACAATACTAGATGAAACTAACGCCCTAGTTTGTGTCTTCATTAATGTGGGTATTTTAATTTTACTAACTAATTAAAAACATGTTTAAACATTTATAAACGAAAACGAATTAAAACTATTTTTTATGGTGCCTGTAAATTTACAAACTATTATAAAAACGGTATGGTTTTTCGGTGATTGGAGGGTTGAGACTGAAAACCCAGACGGATAAACTGAAAGGGTTTTTCCTCAATGATTTTTCACTTTCCCTCCACGCAAACGCTGCTACAATGTTTATAAATTCTACCATCCCAATATATACCCTAATAGATTTGTCGATGGCCCTGACAGGTAGTAAGATGTGGGGCACCCACAAAATGGTCAATAAAATAAAATTGTATACGTGAAAGG
>CABFWB010000546.1:102694-143617 GCA_902151455.1 Timema bartmani
AAAAAAAAAAAAAAAAACACTCGTGAAATGAACCAAGGTAAGTGAAATGTATTACATTTTAAATGTCCCTGAGAGAAAACTTATATATAATTTCGTTCTTTAAAATAACTTCAGAGGAGTGGAATAACTACATAGTTGGCAAAGAAATGTGTAGGGGATGACATTTATATAATAAAGTGAGTGTTAAAAGGGAGTTGTACGGTTTCCAAGTAGGTGTGTTTTTCTCAGTGGCGCAAATTGGAAACCTACAAAATGGCCATATTATTTAACAAAAATAAATGCAACGTCAATGACTTCTATTTTTTTTCTGCGAGAATAAGTGTGGTAAAAAAAACTGTCTTGTCTACAATAAACCAATGCAATTATAAGAAATTAATTCATTAATGATTCCCTTAAAACAAGGGTATGAAAACTTTTTTGGACTTTTTAAACTTATCAAAGTTTTCTCAATCACCTATAGTTTCTCTATTCTACTTCTGATTCTTTTTCTTTTCTTTTTGTCTGTACATTTTATATCTATTCCTTAAATTTAATCTTTACTCAAAATAATTTAGTCCCCACCTTTATAGAAAAATATATACAATTAGTGAATTGTGTATATTTTCATTTTTGGTCACACTTAAATCAAATATTATTTGAAAGTTCTTGATATATTTGCAAATTTAAAAGATTCAAAGCTCGACTTTTAACTACACGGTCGATTGAAAATTGTTGTAGAATCGACTGGTTGCCAACACCTGGTTTGAAGTATAATTATTAACATAATTATTTTATGTTACTAACCATAAAGTTTCACTATTTTTATAGTCAGATAACACATACTAATATTTAAAAAAGTTTTGTTTTGATTTTAAATAAATAAATACATTTAAAATAGTACATTCATTTATGGAATGTAAAGTGTTATTTTATGGAACATATGATATCTTAAGGTGGAAACGCAGGGAATGCAAGCTAAGTGCAGCATTTTTTTTTTGGGTCAAAAGCAATCAAATAATTCTCTAGTAGGAAGAGTTTAACTTTCTTCACATGGTGATATCAACAGTTGTTTAATATCTGTCAAGGGTGTTCTGGAATTTAATGACAACTCTTTCTATTCATTTAAAAAGTTTCTCATCTAGTGCAGCTATACTTATCACAGATATTTAAAAAAAACTGTTGATATCCCCATGTGAAGAAAATTAAAATCTATGTTTATACTGGAGCAATTATTTGATTTATTTTAGCCAAAAAACTTTTTTGCTATAAAAACTGCAAAAATACTGCCCTTAGCTTGCGTTTACTATATCCACACCTTAATACCTTTATTTAGAGACTCAACCACTTTTACTTAAACAATTTTAATGTGATTTGATTATATGAATATCTATAAAACAGTACCAATAAAATATATTAATATCAATGGTGACTTCAACAAAGTATCATTTGTATTTACTAAAAGGTTATCACTTTCAGAATCCTCCTGTAGATTCGCCCTGCTATCCAATTAGTACATTAGAGCTGGATGTCTAGTATTAGGCGTACTCTTTAGAGTCCATTTACGACTGGAGTGATGGTAACTGACAGCTGGCAAAAGATGTAAAAAAAACTGTTAAGAGAAAAACATAATTAAAAACAAATTGTTTGTTGTGAAAGTTTGGATTCTCAAAATTGAGAACTTAACATTAGTCTTCCAAATCATATGGTTTGGCGGATAAATACATGAAACTAGATCTTGTAGCTTTTAAGATAAATAGGCTAAGTAAGTTTGTAAATCGTGTACTGGTATAATATGTGCGTTTAGAAAGTATACGCTTAAGTATTTTGATAAAAACTTAAAATACTCAGCTAAATGAACTCAACTCTGCAGCACTTTATAAAATGTATTTTGATTCCGTAGTTGTACTGCTATTGTCGGTTGATTGCGCGCACTTTGTTATGTTGTTTTTTTAACACCAAGCGGAAGACAAAGAACCTCTTGAAAGTGGAAGGATGTTACACTAACCACGGTTCGAAACTACTTTCCTGACAGAGCCAGCGAGCCGTGGAAGGCACTCGGTGCAAAATCGGATCAACTCTCGCCGACACGTCGCGGTAGATATGCCGCTCTTACATGGATATGTAGTGACAAGTTCAACACGCTGTGTGACGTCATGGCGGTGCACCTCGAGAAAGAATGATGGGAATAAAAAGTAAAGTACATTCTAGGCGCTCCTCGGACACAGTTTGTTGGTGTTTTATAGGAGACGACTTAGACCAATGGAGGGGACCGCTAACAGAACATTGCGAAATAAATAATGTACCTAAAACTAAAACAAAAACCAAAAATCTTCTTTCGTGAAAATGGTAGGAATACATTTCAAGTACAATGTGTATTATATTTTAATTATGTTTATTTACACTCAATAATAACACTGATTATATTAATACACGACTTACAAACTAGCTTGCCATAGAAAAGTATGCCTACACTACACGCCAGGCCCTCTCATCAAGATATTTACTAATAATTGGATAGCAAGACAAACCCGCATTTCTCTTATTTTTCTTCCCACCACGTCTTTCAACCTTGTTCGACTATACGCATATATATTAATTACGTTGATGTGTTAGGAATGAGTAAAGTAAGTTTCTAAGAGGAAATGTACCTACATTTTCGTGGTGGGGGAGTGGGAAACAATTAAGGTAAAAACTCAGTTCACTCAGTCGGAATTTGAACCCCTGTTATTTTAAAGGAAAGTGCCAGCTGCAGGTAACATGACTTGACGTATGAATATGTGAAAATATATTTAGAAACTTTTTAAGCTGTCAGATAATATGTTCATTCTTAAGAAAATGGAGTATTAAATAAAGTCCATTAAGTCCAATTTTCTGACAGATATAGAAGTTACAAAATCTTCTTTCACTTTTTCATTCAAGTCATGTTATCTGCAACTGTATATTTTATAGATATTATAAATATCTAGAACATAACACTAGTATAATAGTTCAATTTTATCAACGTTGACTACAAAAAATATATCTATATTTTTAAAAGGTATTTTCTTATTAAAATGGGAATATTGCTAGTTTTCCCTATTTTACTATAAATATCAAATTTTCTCAATATAATATTATAGTATTATTGAATGTTTGATTATATAATTGCCCCTCGATTGGGAGCCAATTATATTAATATGGAATCTTTGTTGTGTAATTGCCCCGCGATTGGGCGACAATTATGGTGTTATTGCATATTTTTGTGATATAATTGGTTTTTATAGCTCCGTGATCGAGCGCCAATTATTATATTACGGTATTATTCACATATAATTGCCCCGCGATTGGGAGCCAATTATGATGATATGGAATAATATTTGATATAATTGGTATTTATAGCTCCGTGTTCGAGCGCCAATTATTGTGATATGGAATTTATTTGTGTAATAAATACAACTGTTGATGTTGTACACACTTTATTTAAATAATTATTTCTTCCTTTACACTTTGTTTGAAATTAAACTATGTATTGTCTGTTGTGTTACTTCTTACTTTATCGTTGACACACATTTTCTATATTTACGTCTAGTCTAGATATTTCACCGGCACTCTCTGAGTATTTTCATACGCACATATAGCTTATATGCGGACGTGCCCCTTGCCCCTTGGACCTCTCGTGACAGTGTCAAGACTAACCAATCAGGTACGTCTCTGCGACAGGTGCATTGAAGGCTAGCTTCCTATTGGATATAGGGAGCTGGTTTCTCTTGCTTGTTTGGTAAATACTGCGGAGTTAAATTTTAACAATAATAATGGTGCAATCCCTTTAGACTATTCTGCGAAAACGCGTGATTCTCCATGGATGAAGTGTTAAAAGGATAATCTACATACGATACTTTAAAGAAAATTACCTTCATCCATGACTTTTTAAATATATGAGAGCAGTCCAAATCAATTACGTTACAATATATTGATTTTTTTTTAGAACCGCATTTTATAACTCGTTCAGGCTGCATGCTAGACACCGTGATTTGTTAGGAATAACGGTATCTGGTAGTTACTAAAGTTTCTTAAACCATTTTAATATATTCATACATCAAGTCATGTTTACTGTATCTGTCACTTTTGATAGATAGTATCGACACCACAATATAATTTGGATATTTTCTAAATAAATAATGGGTTGAAACAAAGAGATGCATTTTCCCATTACTCTTTAATCTATCCTTAGAGTTAGGGAAGAGTTGACTTTAAACGGTACAATGCAACTATTAGGATATGCGGATGATTTAGCTTTGTTGGGCAATCGTAAGGAATCTGTTGCAAGAAATGCAGACAATTTATCAGAGGCTAGTAAAGAAATAGGGTTAGGAGTGAACGCTGAAAAGACTAAGTATATTATCACACAGATAACACAGATTGTAAACGATAATTTAAAGATTATTTCAACCAACTTATCGTTTGACAGGGTTAATGAGTTTGAATATTTAGGAATAATTTTAACTTGCAATAACGATATTATAATGGAAATTAGTAAAATATTACAGTCGATAAATGCATGCTATTAGTAAGTTGTTAATATATTACTTGCTGTCAAAGAATGTAAAACTAAGAATATACAAAACAGTTATTCTATCGGTTATTTTAATTGGTTGTGAAACAATGTCTCTTTCTTACCTTAAATGACGAAAAGAAATTTAGTGTGTTTGAAAACAAGACGCTTAGGAAGATGTTTGTTCCCAAAAAGGATTAGAATACTGGGGCGTAGAGCAGGATACATAATGATGAGTTAATACCATGTGATCATTAAAAGGTATTGTTAAGATACTCAAAGTCACGTAAAATACAGTGGGCAGGACCTGCAGTGTGAATGTGAGAAAGCCGTGTTCAAGGTACTGTCTGCCAAACCTAATGGGAAGAGACCAGTGGGAAGACATAGCCACAGATGGGAGGATAACATTAGAATGGACCTGAACAAGATAGGGTGTAAGGAGGTGAACTGGATAGAACTAACTCGAGATAGGAATAGGATGCAGGGGCAGAGCCAGATCATTTTCATAGGGAAGGTTATAATTATAAATAATATGGTTACTTACACTGTTAAATTTCTGTTTAAAGCAGTTTAGTAATTTATCATTCATATTTAATCTTATGTATATTTTCAACCATGGTCATCCTCACCAATTTTTCAAAATCAGGTAGTTTTTATGAACCATTTGGAGTGGCCCTCCTTCAACAATTTTTTGAAAAATGGTTCGCCTTGATTTTTTTAATTAGATTATTTTATAAGCCATTTAAAGTGTTCCTCAGCTAGAAATTTTTGAAATTTGTATGCCTCTCAAAGCTATTTAGAGTGATCCTCATCTTAATTTTTTACGATAATTAGATACCTCAAGAAGATAATAATTGAAGTGGTCTTCCACCGACAAAACTTTGAAAATGGAATTATTTTAGAAACTAGGCTATTTGGGGTTATCCTCGCCTGAAATTCTTCTAAATGACATGCATATAGAAGCTATTTGGATTTATGCTCCCATAGACATTATTGAAATTTGGATGATCTTGGAAGCTATTTATAACTTTCCTCCTCTGAATGTTTGTGCCAGTTAGATGCCTCTAGTCTAGGAGTTATTTGGAGCGGTCTTCTCTGGCAAATTTTTGACAATAGAAAGCATCTAGAAGTCATTTGGAGTTTTATTTAATGCCATCTTTCAGCTTTATTTTCGATGGTATCAGAGGATTTGAAATATACATAGAGGGGAGATTTATTCTAAAGAGGGGCAAATTATTTCCAGAGCGTCAGAGTCCCCCACAGTTTCACCGCTCCTGCCGTCTACACATTCTTTATATTTGGTATTCGTGGATGAACTGCTCTCAGGCGATTATTAGTCTCCTTTGATGTGTGGTAGTCTACTATCTCTATGTGGAACAATGTTCGTTACTCGCTATGCACGACAAATATTAGTACATGAAAACGGATATTTTTTTCACACTTGCGTGAGTCATATTGGACATTGAATAATCATGGACGGATAATGCACTTGTGGACCCGGCTTAAGAGGTGTATGCGCGTAGATAGATAAAAAAAAGTGTATAACTTATTTGTGTTGTATTTTCTTTCTAAAATTTGAACCTTAATTTTGTTTTTTGTATTATTTTTTTAACTTTCACAAGGGGGTCAACTGACCCTTTGACCCCCCCCCCTCCTTCTGAATCCGCGCCTGATAGGATGTAATGAGGGGGACTGGATAGAACTAGCTCAAGATAGGTTAACTTTCGAGTTACTGATGCCATAGAGTAAGTAAGTAATTTACATGTAAAATAACAAAAATAATATAGTAAAATGTTATCAACGCTTGCCTCAAAGAAATAGGTTTGAATTTTCTCTACAGGGTATACTAATTACTCTTTTGCTTTACGGATCAGTAAGTTTGAATGCATTGGAAGTGTACCCGCATTTGCGTGGAGAGTGAGAGAGATAAAGAGAGAGAAAGTGTAAAAGTATTTAGGAAAAAACACCCCTCAGTACACCCGAGAAAGATTCAAACTCCGATATCCCCATCACAGACAGTCTAGTCTATTGCGAGAGTGACGTCTTAGACCACGCAGACACCGAACCAGGCTAGTAAAAATGACAGGTTGGTCCTGAAACGGTGTCTATAAGGTCGGTATTAATGGGTAGGTGCCCTTTAATAGCATCCTTCTCGCTCTGCCGACCCAGGCTCAGCTGCTGGGGATCCAAGTGGTGGCGAACAAGGCACGCGTAACATGTCTGGCTCGTTAGTTAATGAAGTCTGCTATAGGTAGCGACACGTGTGACGCGCCATATGTGGGGGATAGTGTGGATCTCTGAAAGGGATGATATCGGATCGGATCTAGACCACAGAATATTTCAGTTTATTATTATTATTATTATTATTATTATTATTATTATTATTATTATTATTATTATTATTATTATTATTATTATTACTGTGCATTGCGTCGTACTACCCGTTAATTATTCTAGAACAACGATGAGGAAGATAGAATTTAGCAGAAATATACACTTTTTTGTGTGGAGATGGAGTGAGAAATAATTTAAGAACAAAACAACCCCGGTACACTTAACCGGGATTCGAACCGTCATCTTCCTGTCACCGTCAATCAATTTTATTGCGAGAGTGACGCCTGTTTCCACGCAACCACCGATGCGAGTGATATTTAATTTATGGTACCTGACCCATTTGATATTTTTACCAAAAAAAACTTTTCTTTTTAAATTCTATTTTTTCACGGCGTCTTACTCTCCGTCTGGGCTATATTTATTTTAATTGCACAGATAGAAATAGGTGAGGAAGTATTAAGAAGAAGTGTACTGGAATTTGAGTTGAGTAAAGTGGGAAATCATTTAGAAAAAACACGCAAAGTACAACCAGTCGAGATTGGAATCGCAACGCCTCCGTCACTGGAAACTAGGGCTAGGTGAACTTGACGCTTAGTCCACGTGTCCACCAATATGGGTGGGGCAAGCCGTTTTTTCATAAAGTTTTTTTAGCACCATGTCATACTAGTTGTACGTCTATGTCTAATTACATCAATGTGTTAGGGATTATTCAGATTTAATTGAGAGAAAGTGTACCCTCATCTGCGTAGGGAGAGAGTGTAAAACCATTATTTGGGAAAAAATCACCCTCAGTACACTTGACTGGAATCGAACCCCGATCTCCCCGTCTTCGGCAGTCTATTCTATCGCTAGAGTAGTGATTTAGATCATTCGACTACCGGAGCGGGTTTTTCCATAATTAAACTGGAATTTATTTTAGTTTAGTTTAGCTTAAAATTTAGTTTTATCGGCTGGTTGAAAAGACAAACTTCAGGTCAACATCTCACCTTGACTAATATTTTACAATTTTATGAGTCCCGTTCAGTAAACTTCGCCTAAAAAACCAGATAGTTTCTATGTAATATCAGACATCTTTGTTCAGCTTGTAGATCATCTACCAGTTAGTCTAAGTGTATCAGTTTTGAATACCAGAAAATACGAATGATGATGATGATGATGATAACGACTAGTCTTCAACCCGAAGGTTGGTTTGATGTTCTTCCCATCCATCCGGAGCTATGCGTGCAATCAGCCTTTCAGCTGGTTAGTGTTATCTGCACCATCTGGTAGAAAGTCCATGTATTAGGAGAGTTTATAAAGTGTGGTGATTTCCCTTTTCCTTCCGCACTGGAATTTCTACGAGCAAGCAAGGAATAGTCCACCAATTTTGCCGGAAAGGTATTGTCACATGCCTTTCAGGATGATTTTATATGTCACAATCGACATGAAATCTACGGATTTAGGCTTACTTCCTCTCCGATGAAAGTTGTTCTATTGATTTTTATCGATCAGGAAAAAATCAATTGACCTCAGTTGGAATTGAACTCACGAACATTGGGTCCTGAGGCAAGCACTTATACCTCAAGACCACCACGAGGTCGATACCAGAAATGTATTGGTGTTGAAAAGGATTTGTTCTGTTACCCTAAGTGATATGTAAAAGGTCAGGTATCCGGTTGTTGTGTTCGCTACAGTGTATTCAATTTTTAGTGACCAGTAGATATACTAATTGAGAATAATATAATGTCTTTTTTTTTGCTGGCTCAAACCATCTTTCTTAACATAATAATGGTTTATAATAACTGGTATATTTAAAATAAGGGTTATTAAAGATGTAATTTATAGCAGCGTTTTTCAAACTGTGTTCCGCGGAGCCCTTGGTTTCCACCGTAGTTATATCAGTCCCCGTGGGGCAGTTTTACGATATTCTTGATTTGTTTTTCACACTAAAAAAATAACATTAGTAATTAGGATTGCTGATTTTTTTCAAATCTGAATAAAGGACATTTTCTAATGTCGCAGCCAGAACATGTGATGTTTTACCTTTGATTAATACTTTTAAGCTATTAAAATTTAACTGTTTCTTTTTAACACCGTGTTATACTAACCGTTCAGGTTATATGAATATGTAGGGCATACTAATGACGCTAATGAGTAAAGGATGAGGAAGGTTAAATTTATAGGAAGTGTACCCTGATTTGCTTGTTAAGAGTGTGGAAAACCATTTATTTAAAACCTCCCTAAGTACATCTTAATGGAATTTGAACTCCTATATCCTTGTCATCGGCAGTCTAGTCTATTGTGAGAGCTACGCCTTAGACCATGCGTCCATTGAAACAGGTAACTGTTGTTATTGAATGCTCATAATATTGGTGTTAAAAAATGTACAAGGTTTCCAGCATATAGGCCTATTTTTTCTGGTGCACGGGGTTTTGCCGTATAAAAAGTTTATGAACTCCTGATCCATAAAATAAGGGCTAAGGAGGGTAACAAATACTATTTTAATAGGAAGATATCAGACAATTATAAAAGATCATAGATCAAATTTCACTAAATCCCTGTTAAGTCATGTGGTCTTAAACTGTTAATTTTGATAGTTTTGTAAAGTAACTATAAAATAATGCTAATAAAATAGTAAAATGTTATCAATGTTGATCACAAAAAATGTGTTTGTAATTTTTAAAAGGCCTTTCCTATGAAAGTTTGACTGTACATTTCTACGGAGAAATGATTGTAAACATCTTATAATAATAAACCAGCCTCAGTAGTCCGCAAGAGCGGCAAGACGTCTGTCACCATTGACGGAGATGTGAGTGTTCGAATCTCGGCTGGGTATCCTCCGGGTGCTGATTTTCCCTTCCACCCTGACCTTGATAATGCATTTCCTCTAAGCTATCCTCTAAGCTATCTAGGTGTTGAACTTACTAATTTAAAATAAAAAAATCCTCTGTGAAGCTAGTCCGGATCAAAAACCCTCACCATCTCGGGTGAGAAGCAGGCGTTCTCTAGCCACTCACATGACAATGCCGGGCGCGCGTGCCCGAGACGCGTGGGTTGTCAGGTATCCGGGTCTAGTTCAAGGCCTCCAGACTCACGATGAGACATTTTTCAATCGGTGGACTTGACACGCTCTTCCATGGGGAAGGCGTCGTTGCAATATGACCTCGAGTGATGACGTGAGAAATGGCGGCAAACGCGCGATACACCGATAGGAGAGTCAAAACGAGCATCAAAGCTTTTTGTTTCACGTTATGATCATAGACGCACTTATAGGCGACGACTGTGCGAGTGTTCTGGGGGGTGTAGGAGGGGGGGGGGCGTAAGTAGACTGGGCCCTGCTTTTGACTCTAGGCTACTAACCAACATTTCCCACACTAAGAGCGGTTTCACACTAGGCAACTATTGCCCGGCAACAATATTGCTGGCTGGCTATCAAATTAACAGGCAAACATCGGCAACTTCAATCGTCGGAAAAAATCAGTACCAACCCAACCAGAGTACACGAAAAATTTGGTCAGTTGTAATGGATTCGGAGGACAAGGCTATTTTTCTGTGACGCCTTATGAGAAGACGAAGGAAAATTACAAAACGAGTGGATATATTTTATAACCTTCCGCATATTAGTGAGTGGTTGGAAAAGGGTTTCTTCTATAAGACCTTTACGAGATTTGACTAAAAATACAACCAAAAAACCTCCATGGCGTGAGCCAACAATCGAGCGATGCCAACCAAGCTACCACCGTCTGTTGGAAAAGATAGTAACAAATTCTGCGGTAAGAAGGTGTCATGTAATCATCACAACGAACCTTCTGGCTGTTAATCTCAATTTTCTAGGCCAAAGCCCTTACTTTTTCATTCAAGTAGCTCCTCAATTGTCCTCACGAGGCTGAGTTAGCACTCTTCCAGACCAGCTGCTTCACATAAATACTGTGAGTGCCAGGGATCGAACCACAGACGAAAACAAACAAGCAATAGATATCCAGATAGCTAAATGCATAAAGATAGTTTTCCATATTACGAACAAAATTCACAACGTGGCTTGGGAGTTGGCAAACTTGGGGAGACTGGCTGGTTGTGAATTAAACAATATAAACACGTGATTAACCAAGCAGTCACTGGGTGTGAGACAGTCGCCCAGTCAGGCCAGGCAACTCAATTGCCTCATATGAAACCCCAATCTACCTCAATGTTAATCAACAGAGTGATAGTCGGCCAGTGATTGTTGCCTGGCGGTAGTTGCCTTGTGTGAAATGGCTTTAAGTGGATTGCGCCATGATTTCCCTCTCGAGGTGGATTGGACACTGTTACCTTGTGCCATGATTTCCCTCTCGAGGTGGATTGGACACTGCTACCTTGCGCCATGATTTCCCTCTCAAGATGGATTGGACACTGTTACCTTGCGCCATGATTTCCTTCTCGAGTTGGATTGGACACTGCTACCTTGCGCCATGATTTCCCTCTCAAGATGGATTGGACACTGTTACCTTGCGCCATGATTTCCTTCTCGAGTTGGATTGGACACTGCTACCTTGCGCCATGATTTCCCTCTCGAGGTGGATTGGACACTGCTACCTTGCGCCATGATTTCCTTCTCGAGGTGGATTGGACACTGCTACCTTGCGCCATGATTTCCTTCTCGAGGTGGATTGGACACTGCTACCTTGCGCCATGATTTCCTTCTCGAGGTGGATTGGACACTGCTACCTTGCGCCATGATTTCCTTCTCGAGGTGGATTGGACACTGCTACCTTGCGCCATGATTTCCTTCTCGAGGTGGATTGGACACTGCTACCTTGCGCCATGATTTCCTTCTCGAGGTGGATTGGACACTGCTACCTTGCGCCATGATTTCCTTCTCGAGGTGGATTGGACACTGCTACCTTGCGCCATGATTTCCTTCTCGAGGTGGATTGGACACTGCTACCTTGCGCCATGATTTCCTTCTCGAGGTGGATTGGACACTGCTACCTTGCGCCATGATTTCCTTCTCGAGGTGGATTGGACACTGCTACCTTGCGCCATGATTTCCTTCTCGAGGTGGATTGGACACTGCTACCTTGCGCCATGATTTCCTTCTCGAGGTGGATTGGACACTGCTACCTTGCGCCATGATTTCCTTCTCGAGGTGGATTGGACACTGCTACCTTGCGCCATGATTTCCTTCTCGAGGTGGATTGGACACTGCTACCTTGCGCCATGATTTCCTTCTCGAGGTGGATTGGACACTGCTACCTTGCGCCATGATTTCCTTCTCGAGGTGGATTGGACACTGCTACCTTGCGCCATGATTTCCTTCTCGAGGTGGATTGGACACTGCTACCTTGCGCCATGATTTCCTTCTCGAGGTGGATTGGACACTGCTACCTTGCGCCATGATTTCCTTCTCGAGGTGGATTGGACACTGCTACCTTGCGCCATGATTTCCTTCTCGAGGTGGATTGGACACTGCTACCTTGCGCCATGATTTCCTTCTCGAGGTGGATTGGACACTGCTACCTTGCGCCATGATTTCCTTCTCGAGGTGGATTGGACACTGCTACCTTGCGCCATGATTTCCTTCTCGAGGTGGATTGGACACTGCTACCTTGCGCCATGATTTCCCTCTCGAGGTGGATTGGACACTGCTACCTTGCGCCATGATTTCCCTCTCGAGATGGATTGGACACTGCTACCTTGCGCCATGATTTCCCTCTCAAGATGGATTGGACACTGTTACCTTGCGCCATGATTTCCCTCTCGAGGTGGATTGGACACTGTTACCTTGCGCCATGATTTCCCTCTCAAGATGGATTGGACACTGCTATCCGTAACCTGAAGGCCTTGTCACAAGTTCAGCTCACACCCATTCTCAGCCTATAGCAGATGCACTATAGTTAGATTCACACTCATTCTAGACCTACACGATACGTACTGTGCGTGACTTGAAGGCCTTGACACAAGTTTGGTTCACACACACACACACTCTCATCTTATACGAGACGCACTAAGCGTGACCCGAAGGTCCTTGAGAGGATGATTGTTGTTCGGGGGAACCGCCACGTGGATCCACGGCCCCGCTCTAACGAGGAAACTACTAATTGGAACTTAACCTAGCGTAGTGGAGTATATTAATAGCCGATTAAAAGTTGTAGAAGATGCGTGGAGTAGAAACACGGACTGGTTCTTGAAGCGATAGACGCTGTTATTGTGCTTTAAATAGACCATGACATTATATGGGAGGTTTAATAGACCAAGAGGAATAGGGTAAATAAATTCATTCCATACGCTTCGGTGGAATAATTGTCACTTTCGTAAGATACTGTATAACTGTTGGCTCGGAGATCGAGTCTAATCCCGGTCAGAGTGTGGTTTCTTCAAAATGGATCTCCAATCTCCTTCCACGCCTCATTTTACCAACCTCGGTGGCCAAACAGTTTTAGGTGTCACTCCCCGCAATTGACTGTATTGTCTATGACGGAGATATCGGGTTTCAAATCCCGGCCTGAATAGGCTTTCTCCTAAATGGATCCTCAATCTTCCTCTGTGCAAATGTGTGTACATATCCTCTAAATTAAACCTCTCTCACCTAATTCGGTGGCTGCAGGGTCTAAGGTGTCCTTCCCGCAATATATCAGACTTCCAATGACGGGGAGAGCGTATTTCGAATCCTGGTAGGGTACACAGAGGGTGTTTAAAAAATATTGTTTTCCACTCTTTCTCCCTGAAAATGCGGGTACACTTAATCTATATTAAACCTTTCTCTTCTCTAAGACATTAGCATAATTAGTACATAACGTACAATCCGAACAGGTAATAAGGTGCGGTGCAAAAAATAAAATTTCTATTATAACTCCTTGTATTCGAGAAGAAAGCTTACAAAACAACCTAAAAAAATTAATATCGACTAAATATCAGGCTCAACCAACCAATTTCCCCGCAAACGAATAACAAGCAGCTCAAGCTAAATAGGGATTTGGTTGACCTCCAAATTCTGACTATAAATATGGTCTTAAGGTGGGGTGGTAGTGAGCACCAGTTTAGTGCATCAATTTTGCAGTTTTTATAGCATAAACATATTTTGGCAAAAATAGATCAAATATTTCTTCTATAGAAACATAGAGTTTAGCTTTCTGCAAATGCTAATCTCAAGAGTTCTTGAATATCTCTCATGAGCATAGCGGCATTTGGTGACAAACTTTTTAAATGTAGAGAAAAAGTTGTCACTAAATTCCAGGACACCCTTGACAGATATTAGAGAACTGTTGAGATTAGCATGTGCGGAAAACTAAACTCTATGTTTCTATAGAAGAAATATTTGATTTATTTTGGCCAAATAAATGTTTATGATATAAAACTTCGAAAATACTGCCCTAAACTCACGCTCACTACCACCCCATCTTATAGTCCATCCAGCGTAAGGGCGTGGGGGTGGTAACTGACAGCTATTAGAAGATTTTTACTGTAAACATTGGTTCTAATGTTAACTGACCCATGTAGAAATAGTTGTATTCTTATTAATATTATATTACCAATAAAAAGTGTTAGTAAGTGATTATAATAGTACTTTCCTATGGATTGGTGTGTATAATTGTCACTTTCGTACTTAAAAAGATATTATAATGCATGAAATCTTAAATTAAAAAGAATTATTTTCACACTTGTATATTCTTATAGGTTTACTTCACATCCATTATTGTTTCCAGCCTGTGGAATTTGTCAGTTTTTTATTCAAGTCATATATTTTTCCACTACCAGCTGGCTAAGCCTGTCGTAGCTTCATATGCCTTAAAATCTACCTTAAGACTAGGAAAGGCACAACATCCAGTCCCCGGCCATTAATTTATCAATGTGAAAGGGTAGACCCATATTTCACCGATGATAAATTTTTCGGCCATGCTGGGATTTGAACTTTGGATTTGTATTTCAGTAGACAGACACGCTACGATTGAGGTAAGGTGTCGGTTGTATAGTCACATAACTGGCCACCATAAACTATAAATTAAATACATGATTTTTTTTAAAAAACTAGAGAAAAAGCCATACAAACTATTAGTTTCAAAGTAAAACTTTTTATTTTGTAAACAAATGGGCATGAACACATCCGAAGACTGTTTATATGACGTAATCAACCACCCTGATTTGATCAAGTTCACCATCTGGATTTTTGTAAGAGTATTTTAGAAATTCTCGTTTGTAAAGCGTTTCCAAGACAACCACAGAAGCCGCTTCTACTAAAAGGCAACATCCAAACGGGTATTTTCATAAGATCGTGTTTCAATCATGTAAAAACGTTTATAAGAAAATAATATTTAAAAAAACAAATGATTCGTTGTGAACGTGACAAGAACTCAACACATGGACTTGTAGATAAAATTGTTTATCGAATGGATACATGAGAGTATATCTTGGAACTTTTGATAGCTGTCAGTTAACATCACTCCTATGTTGAAAAGGCTATGTACGGGGTGTAGCGTAACATGTGGGACCCAATTCAGCGGTGGACAGGAGGCACAAAAACTATTTTAAAAGTTTATACAAACATGTGTCCCATTTGACTTTGCTTCTGAACTATATTCATGTTTGTACTCCAGTAATGTGAAGCTGCTAGACACGATAGGAAGTGCTCAAAATGTCCATCTTTGAGCCTGAACACAAGTATTGTAATTCAATGTATTTTTTTGAAAGAGTGCGAAATTCTACGACGCAACGATGCAGGCTTGTATTCAGTCCGAAGGTGGACATTTTGAGCACTTAATATCATGTTTTATTTTCTTAGCACCACGTCTTACTACCCGTTCGTGTTATACGCTTATGTACTAATTACGCTAATAGTTTTAGGGATGAGGAAGGTTATATCTTATAAAAAGTGTACCCACATTTGCGTGGAGGAGTGGTAAAAACATTTATGCCTGATTTGAACCTTGATCCCCCTCTTATTGGCAGTCTAGTCTACTGCGAGAATAGCGCGCGTTAGACCATGCGGCCACCGAAGCGGGTCATATTATCATGTTAAGTAGCTCCATATCACTGGAACATGAAACATGACTATAACTCTGAAACAAGGTCAAATGGGACACGTCATAAATGCACTTTTTTCAATGTTTTTGTGTTTCCTGTCCACCACTATATTGGGTCTCACATGTTATGTATGGTACATCCTGTATATTCATAGTATTAGGTATCCAGAGATCATGATCTTGGACCTGCGACCCTCACACAAGCAATTTTATTATTATAGATGTAACATTACGGTAAACAGTTGGTTTTGGCAAGAAGGAATTTATAGCACATTAATTATCTGAAAAGGTGATCTGGTGGTCTAGGGGTAAGGTGTCAGAATTCTGTGCTGAGGGTCCGGGGTTCAATCCTCGGTCTTGGCACAGATTTATCTGATTGCCAAACCCTTCCTTCACCTCTGACAAGACGTGTATTAATCACAACTTGTGAATGTGAGGAATGCCAGGCCTCCACCGTGGTTTGGATCCCACGTTAAACTGTAGGTCCTCGATTTCATCTCACAGTCACCCTACCATTGCACATTAGCGTAAGTGCGTATAAACCGAACGGGTAGTAAGACGCGGTTCTAATAATAATTATCTGAAAGCTGAAGGAGGAGGCAGAGGACAAGGCACATTGGCAGCCTGAGCTCACATACAAATGGAATCGACCTATTGTAAGACAGAGCACCTAAAAATAATACATTTAAAGGTAGCTCTATCTCTAATAGTCGTGTTCAAACATGAATAAAAATTAGCTAAATGCGTGTCACTAAACTATAACAGTCCATAAAGCAATTAGGAAATCACTTTGTTAAACAGGCTTCGTTGATGTTGACAGATTATCGCTGATGCCCTTCAGATTCGCTTCTGTCGGCTAATATGAGACAAGTTACGTGGCCTAAAGTTTCAAATGCCGCGTAGTATAACCGTGCTAGGCGACAGACGTCATTTTGGATAGAACAGTGACGATCCTATCGGATTTACGACGACGCTTCCAAAACCAAAATATTATTACAGTATATATGAATAGTAAATTTCAATAGCTAGTACCTATAGTCGGATTCTTTTAATAACAACTGTATTTTATATTGTATTTATATTCATTTTGCACATTTGTATTTTATATATTTATCTACAAACATTATCAAAGCTATGTTCATATTATATTATCATGTAATTTATGTAATATGAAGTTGTCTCTTTAGGAAAAGTAGAATTTTGGTAAGAAAAAAGTTTTAAAAAATTTAAATATTTTTGATGTTGTTAACAATGATAACATTTTATTCTATTATTAATGTTATTTTATAGGTATTGATAAATTTTTTTAGCACCACGTCTTACTGCCCGTTCGGGCTTTACGCTAATGTACTAATTACAATAATGGTTTTAGGGATTAGGAAGGTTATATTTAGAGGAAGTGAACCCGAATTTGCGTGGAGTGAGAGTGGAAACATATTTTGAAAGTACCACCCTCAATACACCCGAATGAGATTCGAATATCGATTTCCCCATCAACGGCAGTCTAGTCTAACACGGAGTAACGCTTTAGACTATGCAGCCACCGGAGCGGAAAATTATACTGATAAAATAGAAAATAGAAACACGTTCTTGTCGATGACTATAAAAAAAGTGTATTTTCTAAAAGTTTCTTTCCACCACAATCCTGCTATAAGTGTGTGAACATTAATTAACAAGATGTTGGACAACTCACCCGCACCAATGGGAGCGTGGGCAGAGGAACTAGTCTCCTCTTGTCTGGTTAGCGGTTGGTCGGCTGTGTGTGGGGATCTTAGTTAGAATCCCGGCAGGTTGTGCTGAGTGTATTTTTTTAATAAATAAACCTCTCCCTTCGTGTAAATGCGGGTACATTATCGTTAATTCATTAGTGTAAATACGTTTTTATCCTAGATGGGCAGTAAGACATAATGCATAAAAGTTAATGCGTGTTTTTATACAATTTTCTAAAATCCCTTACCCCCACTACCCCGCCTTCTACATTCTGTTTCTTTAAGCAAGATAAGTTAATCACTAAAAACTAGTATTTGGAAAAGACTGCGTGGATAATATTATTTGAAATATAAGTGTAACGTGCACTTTTCTGAACCAATTGAATATACCAACACATGACTTATAAACTAACTTAAATATAGAATAGACAAAACAATCAACTGTGAAAGGGGAAACCCACATTTTACCGATAGTAAATGTTTTCTGCCATGCCAGGAAATGATCCCGGAACCCTTCACTTAACCAGGAAGACACCCTACCTACTGATATAGGATGTCGGACTACAACGTAAAGAAAAAATAAAATGTTACAACTGTATAAAACCATGAGTTGTATGAATAAAAACACTAATAATATTTTAAAACAATTATTTATATATATATATACTCGCTTTGCTCGTTGGGGGCTCCCCCCCTAAACCCTCCCCCCCGTGTTTTTTTTGTTTGTTTTTTTGCAAGTGGATGTAAAGTAAAGTAATTCCAGAACCGTTTTTTGATAGGTCTTACCGTTTAGCCACAAAAGACCTCCAAAGAAAGGTCCACACCGACTTTAAAGTTGCCCCACCATTTTTTAGGGGGTTAGAAATTATTTTTTTTTAACTTTTTGGAATTTTACCGTTGGTTACAGCTTAGAAGCTATAATTTTGCCAAATTTCAAGTTTTTAGCTCATCTGGAAGTGGGTAAACAGTAATGTCAGTGAGTGAGTGAGTCAGCCATGTAGCTTTATAGTGGTATAATGATCCCAAACGAATATATGACCTTTAGAAAGAGAGTACTTCATCCTTAGTTTAGAACTTATGGTGGGAGTGCAGTGAACGCAAGTTAAGAGCTGTGTGTTTTGCAGTTTTTATATCAAAATATTTTTGGACAAAATAATAAAATACTGCTCTAATAGAAACAAAGTTTAATCTTCTTCACATGTTGATATCAACCGTTGTTGAATATCTGTCAAGGGCATCTTGGAATTTAATGACAACTTTTTCTCTTTATTTAAAAAGTGTATTATCTAATGCTGCCATGCTCATTACAGATATTCAACAACTGTTAACATCACCGTGTGGAACAAATTAAACTCTATTTTACTACTGGAGAAAGTTTTGATATAAAAACCGCAAAAAAACACTTCACTTAGCTCGCTATACTCCCATCTTAAAGCCCGAAACCTTCCGAAAACCTTTTCAAAGCAATCGATAGGGATTGAACTGCACTATACCAAAGATGATTAAGAAAATCTCACGTATAATAAAAAGTCTAAGTCTTGCACCAACAAGGGTGTCATCATGACGCATGCATATCCGTGACTACTTGATTCAAGGCAATAATATATGTTCGCTAAATGTTGTTGAGTTTAAGGTATGCAAACATCTTGTTTGAAAATGAAATCAAACTCAGAACTAAATCAATAATCGCTTCGATTTCAAAAAGTGTTTTAGGTTTTATTTGTTTGCCTTTTCGGCAATCTGATTGATCTCAAGTATTTAAATAGAAAGAATGAGGACAAGTAAATATTATATTCACTAAAAGGGATCAATAGTTTGCTTCAAAGCTTGTTTGAATAAAACGTGCGCAAGTCACTTCAAGATCTCAGGTAATTACCCTACTTCAATGACACCATTACATCTTTATTAGTTTCGGTGGCCGCATGGTCTAACACGCTACTCTCATGTTAAACTAAACTCCAGGAGACGGGGTAGCCAGGTTTTAATCCCCGTCGGGTTCACTGAGGAGGGTTTTTATTAAATTGTTTTATATTCTCCCTCCACGCAAATGCGGGTGCACTTCCTCTAAATTAAACCTCACTAAAGCGTACAAACCGAACAGGTAGTAAGTAATACGTAGTGCTCTAAAAAAAATTGCCTCTCAAAACACGATAATTTTGGAATACAGTGTAAGCTCAAGAAATCTGAAGTCAAACAATTTGGCTCAGTCAGTAGTGCGTCTGACTACCAAACTAATGGTTCCCGGTTCTATTCCCAGTGTGGCAAAAAAAAACAACTTATAGTTGGTGAAATTGGGGCATCTAATTTTACTGTGTTAAATTATCGTGTGCTGATTTACTGAATCTGTACAGGAAGTGTTTGTTAAATAACACAAATAATAATAATATTAAAGGAAATTAGAAAAGTCCATTTGTATGCAAAATAACAAATTAAAGAGAACAACTGGTTCATCACCATGCAGCCAATTATTATTATTATTATTATTTTTATTGTTATTGTTATAGCTGAGGGGCATAAACTAAACAGATTTAAAGCTGAACTGCAAAGTTAAAACCTATATTATTTGAACAATGGTCGCTCATTACAAAAGAGTGAAAAGCAAGCCAAGCTATAGTAGGATTTTGATAGGAAGAATCCTTTATAAAATAAAATAGTAATTTTTTGCAGCCAACATTTTACATATGATAACATTTTATTATGTTAATATTCTATAGATATTTATAATAGCTATCAAACGTGATAACTGTAGTAGTTTTAGTAACTTTTCATAACTGTCTAACACAGCTCTTTCTTTCAGAATCATACTATACAGTACCTACAGAATGTAATAACGATGTTGAATTGTTTGGAAAATATTGCTGAAATATTATTTCAATGTAGGCTTTTACTGTAGTTTGTTTTCTTACTGGCACCAACTTAAGGGACGTGGTTTACATCGCCGATAGGTCTTATTATACCAAATAATTTTATCGCAGACGTAGGCTACTAATCAATGGCGGAAATACGAGCCCGCAACTTCCTGAGACTGTGGGGGGGTGGAGAGGCAGGGGTACAGGGGGTTTGGAGAGAGATTTGGGGGCGTAATGTTAAGATGGTTTGTAGGGGCGCGCTAGCATTTAGAAGAAAAGGACCATTTCATTTTTTCACATTGAGCACGGGATACGTATTACTACGTTTTCATCAAACTATTGTTGAAGGCAAGCAGGGCACTTAGATCTACGTTTTTCAACCAGTGGTTTATTTCCCAAACCCTGCGCATTCTGTGATTTTTTATGTCGACCTAATGTTTATATATCATACAATAATGTTTCGTCATGGTCCCAAGGAAAAAAGTTTTAGTTTTTTGTAAAAGGTTATGTATTTTTAAAATATTATTTTTGTAAAAGGCTATGTTAAACTATTTTATAGAGGCTATGTAAATATAGTGCACAGTTATTTATTACTATTTTACATTTTGATCTTACTTTTATAGACATTTATTCCAATTCTATACTTTTGTTTATTTTTAAAAAAAACTGTTGCCTAATAAGTAGTAGGCATGTTATATAAAATAAGTTAAAACGTTAATTAAGTATTTAACCTTTTATATTAGAAAATATTTATGTATAAAATAAATAATATAACCCTCTACATTTTAGAAAATTGGAAGTTTTTTTATCAATGAAGTAGAATGACAACTTAGAGCTAAGTAGAGGATGAGTTAAAGGGGTCGCAAGCAAACCAAGATGCACCATTACTACCAAGACCAAATATTTTGTTCAATCAAGTGAAAAATCTCAATCTGGACACAAATACGCCAATGCTTTACCACTGAACTATTCTGGTTCGTGTTACATACAGGGACACTTTTCACTTGTTTTGTGTGTGTGTTTATTGAGTTTAATTGGTGTTGTTCCTTCCCAATAGGAACCGAAAGGAAAACAGAGGTTTGCGAAATGAGTTCAAATCAATCAAAGCCTAAAAGGTATCCCTGGTCCAATTCTTCTGATCCAAAGGGGCATTCTGACATGTCCATTGATTCATGAACAATCTCACATCGATATCGTTCTCCGATAACTGACGTGTGCTTTCACAAATCATCCGTCGGGGAACTTTTGGTTGTACGTCCAATATTTAGCCCGTCTTTATTCGTCGATGATTTGATCACGCTTGGAACCCTACTGTATTTCTAATTAAAGTGGCTGATCGTTAATGTCAGAATATCACAACTGGGGGAACTGCAAACTTACGTTGCAAGGCATGCTGTGTTTGTTTCCTAACTAAATAAAGACTGTACAATAAAATGTATGTAAATGTAATTTCAACCAAAATGACTCCGTATTAAAGTCGTATTAGAGTTTACAAACACGAGTTAAATAGAATCAAATTATTATACAGAAAATGTATTAATTTTACTCTAATTAAAGAATTTAAAATGCAATAACATTTACCATTTACTCTCGCCAACATCATCCTTGACCAAATAACTAATTGATTTAGTTTAATACCGGCACAGATTTATCTGATTGCCAAACCATTCCTTCACCTCTGACAAGACGTGTATTAATCACAACTTGTAAATGTGTGGAATGCCAGGCCTCCACCGTGGTTCGGATCCCACGTTAAACTGTAGGTCCTCCATTTCATCTCACAATCATCCTACCATTACACATTAGCGTAAGTGCGTATAACCCGAATTGATAGTAAGACGATGTGATGATGATAATAATAATAATAGTTTAATACAGTAGTGCACCTAGGTTTATATTTGTTTCTGATTAGCTGAATGTAAGACAACTTCACTAAACAAAAGCAAGAGATGGACAGTGTCCATCTCTTTCCGACAAGTGGATCCAACAATTCTGACATACGACTGAGTTTACGTGTGTTATTGTAGACAGACAATATTACGAGTTCGACAAACGGGTGCGACTGGTTGTAGACTGGGCCTTATGGTGAAGATCTTCATCTTAGATTTCTCTCAGTCAACTGTTGCCATATAACAGTTTAGGTGGCTGCATAGTCTAAGGCGCTATTCTCACAATAGACTGGACTGCCAGTGACGAGAATATTCGGGCTCAAATCCTGGTTGAGTGTATTGAGGGTAATTTTCCTCAAAGAGGTTTATATTCTTACCCCACCCCTCTAAATTCAAACTTACTCATCCCTAACACTTATCACTAATTAGTAAATAAGCCTATAGCCCGAACGAATAGTAAGCAACTGTGCCAATATATATATATATATAGGGTGTATATTTAAGCAAACACGTCTTTTTAGATGACATCCTAATGTAGTATTTGTGTAAATATAAAAAAATAAAATCCAAACAGGGATTGTAACCCCGGCCATCTGACTTTACGTGCCGACCGTTATATTGACTCAGTGATCCGGGAGTGCTATAACAATTTGGTTGTGTGTTTATTTAGTGAAATTATTTCTTTCTTTTTTTTTTTGTCAGATTTCAATTGTAAACAAAAAATTAACATTTGAAATAATGGAATCCTTAGATTTTACCCTTCGATTGTCGGTTGATAAAATAACACAATTTTAAGATGTGTAGTTGCCAAATAATTGTAATCTCAAGTGAGTGAGGGAGGCTTTCATAATTTATAATACAGCACATACCACGTTAAGACCACATAATATTTATCTACTAGATCTTATTTCGCACATCATATTTCCTTATACATACGTAGTTACTATATTTTATATGATTATGCTTCTGGTTTTATCCCATTTTTTCCGTTCTTTTGTCACGATGTTTTTCTCCTTCATCTATCATCGTATTTCCTAGTTATATTTGTATGTATCCACCATTATCTTCTAAGCTCATATTTCTTGCCTTTACCAATCGCTTTCTTCTTTACCCGCCATCCTATTATCTACACATCCATTCTTCTTCAGCATTATTTAGGTAAACATTTATTCATTATTTTAACACATCTAGTATATATCTTTGTATTAATATTGTTTATAGGATAATATCTCAAACGAGATAATATTATTTGTATTAACTAATTTGGTAACAATATAATTAAAATAAGAACTTATTTGTTACACCGTCTCCGTGTCCTTCTACTTAACGACCAAATTAAATAAAAGGGAGAAGGTGAATCTAACATAAGGGAAAATATATGCAGTATTAAAATATCACAATAAGACGGTTTATTCATTATAAACATAGAAAATGCAAAGTACAGTGGTCTCATTATATCATTCTGAATAATGCTGAAAATAAATCAAGTTAATAACGTGAAGCGCAGCATATAAACCTCCCATGTTTATGTTTATTAAAGGTAGTCTTTAAGAGACACAAAATTACGTTGCAAATTAACATCAACAGTGAAGTTAATTACGTTTAACCAAAAATGAAACAAACATTAAATATTAGTGCCTGATGGGCTCCTCAAACAGTTACAAGTTTACAAGACGAGACTTACAAAACATAACGCGAGAGTTTGACTACCAGACTCAAGCCAAACTCCCCCGGGACTATCGAAAACTTAACCAAAACGTTAAAGATTGAAATTTATAATAATTTGACAGTTTAAATAAATAACAAGCATGATATTACTTCTACAGTCGCGAGAAATAGTACAATACAATAATCCACGCATTTCAACATATTACATTTAATTTCCTCAAGACAGAATTACCAATGGTGGATTTCAAACCAAACTAACCAACTGGTTACCGCGCCCAAGTGGCGACACATAAGTTACATTTAAGCGACTGAGATGAAAAAGAGAGAAGTTACATATTAAGCAAAAATAAAATAATGATTCTAACACAAAAATATTACAAGTCGAATATGAATAGAGTCTATGATATGTAAACGACATAGTTACGTTCCAATTAATATATAAATGTTTATCCGATCATTGTCAAGGTCCATGACAACGATCCGTCCTCGTTCGTGGATTTTAGATAGTCATTTTTGGTAGACAATTCCAGCCTGTTATATAGTGAGTTTCGTCGCACGGAAAAAGGGGAGGTAATTGAAACACGCAGTGTCTAGCTGCCATCGGGCACGTAGGCCCCTTGTAGAGTTGTTCCATCAGAATCTTAGAACAAGTCGGCGATCATTCGATGTTTTTTGGGGTAGTTCTTCTGACAGCCATCAGAGGGCGGTCGGATAGTTGTCTTCAATCGTACTCCATGTTGCCACGCCTCAGTTTCAATCTGAACCGCCGGAGATTGACCACGTGTTGACTGTATACCTTCGTCAGCTCGGCCCATTCTTCGACATTGGCTGCACGGTGTAGGTCAGCTTTGGTGGCGGCTAGTGATAGAAAATTTCATAGGTAAGTTCATGAACAATTCTAAGTGTATTTTACAGAGGATTGTATTGTACGAAATATACAGTGCCGTATTAGCCTACAGGGACTACAACAGAGAAAAGTACTATTGTAGGGATTCTATTTGCGTCGGAACTATTGGAGCGGGTGGTATGAATTCTTGAAAGTTACGTATCAACATTATAATGGGGTGGATCCAATTGTAACTAACTGTAAGTTAACGTTACATATTTATTAGTAGCGTGAATTTGTATGTTCTAGTAGTAGTGACCCTCTTCGGTGGCGGCATTATATAATACGTCACTCTTGCAATAGTTAGACTACCAATGATGGGGAGATCGGGGTTAAAATCCCGGTCAAGTGTACTGAGGGTGTTCTATTTCCTAAATTGTTTACCACTCTCTATCTACTCAAATGTGAGTACATTTCCCCTAAATTCAGCCTTACTCATTCCCAACACATTAGAGTAACTAGTACATGTGTAATAACCCAAACGGGTAGTAAGACACGGTGACAAAATAAGGGGTGTTCCAAAAAATTTCGTCCCAAGGACCAAATATCAATTTGTACCACGAGCCGAAGATATATTTAGTAAGCCCACCAACTATATATAGGCCTACAAACTACATAAACAATTACTTTAATTACTTTACTTTAATTTACTTTAATTTACAATTAGAATTACTTTAATAAATTTTAGTTTTGGTTGGTGAAATCTTTGAAATTTTAATGCCAAGATAAAGTATATTAGTTTCCCAAAATTGTATTATGAAATATGCATGTATATACACATTCACAAAACAATTTAACATAATACATATATATTAAACGTATGTTTATTGATCAAATAATTTATAGAATGCAATCATGACCTTTTTAAATATATATTTTTATTTGAATCATTAGCTATTTTACATCCCCCCACCTTGGGTTTCCCTTTAATTTTCCTCCAAAATACTACGAACGCCAAATTTTCAGTGATTGCGGTCCGTATTAGTTTGACCATACTGGATTGCACCACGGCAGTGTGAATTCAAGCAAGTTAAGCAGGTAAAATAAAGGTTACACCTTGTTTACCCTTGAAAGGTAAACAATCAATTTAGGAAACAAGCTTATTTTGGTTGGTTCCACAATGGTATGTTGTGAGAACTGCCCAAAGTGTAATTCAGTAGATTACAACCTTATTCAGGTTATGAACTTTTTTTTGTCTCTAAGACCATAACGGCCCATTACTTACCCTAATGAGTTTAAATCCTAATTTTTAATTACTGTAAAAATGTTATAGATTGTAATCATTGTTCGTGCTTATACATTATAAAAAGAAATTTAGAATGTTCGAAAACAAAGTATTTAAGAAAATGTTCGGTTTAAAAAGAGATTAAGATAGTTGTTTCCAGTCCAACCCATTACAACTTATCCTTATCTTGAGCTAGTTCTATCCAGTCAACCTCATTACACCCTATCCCTCTCTTGAGCTAGTTCTACCCAATCCACCTTAATACACCCTATCCTTATATTGAGCTAGTTCTATCCAGTCCCCTCACTACACCCTATCGCTATCTTGAGCTAGATCTATCTAGACCACCTTATTACACCCTGTCTCTTTCAGGTCCATTCTAGTGTTATCCTCCCATCTGCATCTAGGTCTTCCCAATGGTCTCTTCCCATTGGGTTTGCCAGTCAATACCCTGAACAAGGTTCTAGTTTTTTTCCATTCACGCTGCCTTTCCTGCCCACTGTAATATACAATATTTGATCATCCAAACAATATATTGTTATGAGTACAGTGTATAATCATTTGAAAGAGCATTGCGACGCCACCGGAAATGAGGTTGCGACCCCTAGGTTGGACATCACTGGTGTAATAAGTTAAACGTAGTATACTTATGTATAGTAATATAATAATAGTATTAGTTTCCTATTATGATCATATTGAATGTAATCATCGTATCTCTGCTCTATTTGTTCCTCTCTATTTAATCTCCTCGTTCCTTGTTCTTACTGCCCCCCACCCTCCCACAATCCTCCAGATGGTCTATTCTGAGCGCATCTCGCCGGGAATGCTAATGCTGGTATGTTAACACAGATCTCGGTGAGGCGTGTTCAAAGTCAAACGTGGCAGGGGTGGCCAACAACAGTTCAGAGAGACCCTCATTCGATGCCAAGAGATATGAAGGATAATTTTGTTTTCTATCACCGCCTCTTACTAAATGATCGGACTTTACGTATATATGATAATTAGTCTAATGGAGTAGGTATGATGAGGGAAGCATTTCAGCGGTAATCTACCCACATGGGAGAATTTTGAGTAAAAAAAACACCTTTAGTAGAACCGACCGGGATTCGAGCCCTTGGTCTCCCCGCTCTCAGTAGTCCAGTCTAACACGAGAGTGACGCCTTAGATCGTTTGTCCACTGAAGTGGGCTCAATTATTACTTATTAGAGTCATTATGTAAGTTTTGATAGCCTACTGTTTATCAAAAGTGACAGCTTAAAACCACATGATCTGCATGACGCGTGAATAGTTGAAAGTTGATCTTGTAGCTTTTATAGATGACATACATGGACTTTCCTATGAAAATTGAACTGTATCCACCCCATTAGTGTAAATGTGAGTATAGCCCTGGTGGGTCAAAATACGCGATGCATACAAAAACCTGTGTTTTTCTCTCCATATTCTCTATGTGTCATCTGGGGGCGTATTCCCCTGATCTACCCCCTCATATATCAAGCCTACCTTAATGCATGTGAAGAAATGGCGATGATGCCTGTCTTGCTGATGACCTATTTGTACGGCCCCGGAAGTATGCAGGCAGTAGCAGGCCCTAATAGCGGGCAGCAGATAATGAACCTTGTACTAGGCGTTCATTACCTTCCTCTCGCCACCTTATCATCTCCTGTTACAAGACAACAAACACGTTGCTCCATTAATGTTATCGCGGTCAGATCGAGAGGAGGGGGAGTGTTATCGTGGTCGCTACCGTTTAGGATCCATCTGGGGTTGAACAACAAGTTCCCGTCAAGCCTGGGTCTAGTTACCATCCCACCTGGACTTAATGCCCGTAAAACCTGGGCTTAATTTCCATCAAACCAAGGTCTGATTTCCATCAAGCTCGGGCTTAATTCCCGTCAAACCTGGGCCTAGTTACCATCCCACCTGGACTTAATTCCCGTAAAACCTGGGCTTAATTTCCATCAAACCAAGGCCTGATTTCGATCAAGCTCAGGCTTAGTTCCCGTCAAACCTGGGTCTAATTCCCTTAAAACCTGGGCCTACCTGCCGTGAAATCTGAGCTTGATTCTCATCAAACTCGGGCTTAATTCCCATCAAACCTGGGCTTAACTCCCATCATCCCTGTGTATAATTTACACTAACCTGTACCTAGTTCCCGTCAAACCTGGAATTAATTGTCATCAAACCTAGGCCTAGCTCCCAGCTATACAAGCTTAGTTCCCAGAAAACCAAGCTTAATTTTTTATAAAACCTGGGCCTAGATAATATCAAAACTGGGCCAAAGTCCCATAAAACCTGGGCTTAGCTACCTTAAAAACCAGGCCTAATTCCCGTCAAACCTGGGCTTAGTTACCTTAAAAACCAGGCCTAATTCCCGTCAAACCTGGGCTTAGCTACCTTAAAAACCAGGCTTAATTCCCGTCAAACCTGGGCTTAGTTACCTTAACAACCAGGCCTAATTCCCGTCAAACCTGGGCTTAGCTACCTTAAAAACCAGGCCTAATTCCCGTCAAACCTGGGCTTAGCTACCTTAAAAACCTTAAAAACCAGGCTTAATTCCCGTCAAACCTGGGCTTAGTTACCTTAAAAACCAGGCCTAATTCCCTTCAAACCTGGGCTTAGTTACCTTAAAAACCAGGCCTAATTCCCGTCAAACATGTTCATCGTATGTTAAGGAAAGTTTCAAACAATAAATTATTTTAGAACCAAAGATTGGTAATCAAGATTGCATAAAATTTTTCCCAGCCAAAAAAAGTTTAAAGCAATACAAAAATCGCTTGTACGTGTTTAAAGAGATCAGAATCTAAACACCTGTTGATAATTCATTCTTCGCACACATAACATCGATGCTCCTTGTGACAACTTAACCTACCGCTGCACCTATTAATGATTTGCGGATGAAGATAACACCTAGATAATTTCAAACAAATGCTCTAGCGGTGTTTTTTTAAAGGTCTATATTATTTCAAAACAGAGTGTAAACATCTTAAACCGTTGTAAAGTGAAAATAGTATCATTTGTGCGCCGGGAACTTGGTGGGGTAGGCAAAACTCGATACAGTTCTGCTGAGAGGATAGGATACAGTTTCTCCTCCCGCGGGAGTTGGGACAGAGGAGCCTTTTGACGAGCATTCACGTGAAGAAACAGGTGTGACCTCCATGTCGCTTGAGAAGACCTTCAACTTGACCTTGAGACTTGAAAGTTTCTTATAAATATACATCGTTACTTTATAACTAAGGACATCATGCCATAGTAGGATTTTGGTAGGAAGGAACTTTTAGAAAATACAATCTTTTTTTTAGTGGTCAACAATGATAACATTTTAAATTATTATTAGTATAATTTCTTAGGGGGAATCGTGCACGTTATAGATTGGTCATGGGCTGAGTTGAGTTTCAAATGAATAAATATGATAAAATTACCCCTTCCAAGAATTCCTTCCCCTCCTAAGACACTGAAATATATCTACTTTGGCTCTCTAAAACTCACTTTGGAGTAAGTATTTCTATTATTAAGACCTATGTTACTGCCACACAGTAAAAAAAAAGTAGGTACCTGAGTCCTTTTAACATACAGGATAAGAAAAAAATTATTATCTTCTGTGAAAAGATGTTCTAAGTATTCTAAATTTATAACTAAACCATTTTGGAATTGTTAGGTTCATAATATAACATTTTAAAAGTATAAATTTAAAAGAGCTACTAAATTAAATATAAACATATATTTTTGCTATACAACGTTAAGGGACTATTCTGTAAGACTTTTATTTTCCATCAAATGTTCTAATGACAAATTACTACGTAATAAAATATTTATATGTAAAAATAATCATACATATTTTATATAAAAGTGTATATTAAATAAATCAATAAAATATATTTATAAACCAAGATCAATCCTGACATACAAAGTTCATAAACTCTATATTTAGATAGTTAAAACAGACTAATACCAAATTGAATAGATCCTATATCAATATTATGTTATTAAAATTGTAATTTGGGACAAATGTTATGTGTTTTTATAAATCTGTAAACTTAAAAAAATAAATGTGCATAAAAAGCAAAATCTAAGAGAAATTATCACGATAGGTACTTTTTATGTTTAAAGCTGTATTTTATAATTTCGTAATAATTTAATTTATATAAACATATGGTGAAATAAAACTGTTTTAAGACCAACATACGTGTGCGTGTATAAAAGTGTATCATGCATGTGCATAGAATATATATTCAAGAATGGTCTTATAGGGCAAGGTATGTGACTCCTTGTTTGTATACAAGAATCAGGTATTACACATATCAATTCTATGTTGCATTATGCATACCATAACCTAAAATCTTTGTCCAGGCACATTTTCCTTATATATAATTTCATCTTGCCGAAGTATTTTCTGATTAAATGTACTATATGTTTTATAAACTTGCGTTCAATCAACTTTTTTTAATTTATATTATCCTTTTACTTACTATTCTCGAATATTAATGTTGTAACACATTATAACTTTCCCCCTTTGTATTTTTTTCTTAAATTCTGTTTTATTTAGAACAATTCTTTAGTTGCTATAAAAATTATAGGTCGTAACTGAATGATAACATTTTTGTTAAAATGTAAATCCACATTTAGTTAAGTGGTAAATGAATGTATTGTGTCTGGTTGTTAATTTTGCCTTCATGTAGGACTAAACTACAACTAAGCATTATAATTGCACCCTCCAAAAAAATCTAAATTTAAAGGAAAAAAATCGAATCAAGAATATTTGAAATATTTTTTTCAAATCCTCAAAATTATAGTAAATGTAAGAATTTGAGATAGTAAAGGATTCAAAGTACCCATCTAGATCCCAGAGTCGCAAATATCCTTAAGTATTCAAAGTACCCACCTCAACCACAGAGTCTCAAATATCCTTAAGGATTTAAAGTACCCATCTCTATCAGAGAGTCTCAAATATCCTCAAGGATTTAAAGTACCCATCTCACTCCCAGAATCTCAAATATCCTTAAGGATTCAAAGTATCCATCTCAATCCCAGAGTCGCAAATATCCTCAAGGATTCAAAGTACCCATCTCAATTCCAGAGTCTCAAATATCCTCAAGGATTCAAAGTACCCTTCTCAATCCCAGAGTCTCAAATATCCTTAAGGATTCAAAGTATCCATCTCAATCCCAGAGTCACAAATATCCTCAAGGATTCAAAGTACCCATCTCAATTCCAGAGTCTCAAATATCCTCAAGGATTCAAAGTAACCATCTCAATCCCAGAGTCGCAAATATCCACAAGGATTCAACGTACCCATCTCACTCCCAGAGTTTCAAGTATCCTTAAGGATTCAAGTAACCATCTCAATCCCAGAGTCGCAAATATCTTCAAGGATTCAAAGTACCCATCTCACTCCCAGAGTTTCAAATATCCTTAAGGATTCAAAGTACCCATCTCAATCCCATAGTCTCAAATATCCTTAAGGATTCAAAGTATTCAGCTCAATCCCAGAGTCGCAAATATCCTCAAGGATTCAACGTACCCATCTCACTCCCAGAGTTTCAAATATCCTTAAGGATTCAAGCAACCATCTAGTACCCATCTCACTCCCAGAGTTTCAAATATCCTTAAGGATTCAAGTAACCATCTCAATCCCAGAGTCGCAAATATCTTCAAGGATTCCAAGTACCCATCTCAATACCAGAGTCTCAAATATCCTTAAGGATTCAAAGTACTCATCCAAATCCTAGAATATCTAATATCCTCAAATATTCAAAGGGTTCTATGATTGTAAGGACACCTCTAGTTTATTTGAATCTAAGAGGTAAATTGAGGTAAAGTTTTCAACTTTGGGTTTGAACTCTCGACCACAGCTGTCTCCCATCTCTCAGTTAAGCAATTTAGCGAAGTCCCACGGAATTCCGGGAGCTCTTTCACTATGAAAGCAATCTCGTGGACCATCTCGAGTGTGAAACAAGTGGTAAGCAGTCTAGGAAGAGCGACGGATGCGTCCCTTGCTTCAAAGAGAAACGGAGCTGTAATGAAATATTCGTCCCATCTTTCCAAGACGAGCTTCAACGTCACCCGGAATAAATTGTAACATTGTTACAGGCAGTAAATTAGCTGGATGGAGATGCCATGATTCAACGAAGCCACATACCAATTTTTTTTAATGTTTTTTCATCACTTGCCAGGTCGCACTAAACGTCATAAATATTTTTTTACGATCACATGAGCACTTAAAATAAAAAATAAAAATGGAATGACACATTAAATACTAACATTATTTCAAGGTCAGACAAGTAGTGGTAATAGCTCTATTTCGATTGGTTGTAAGGCGGTTGATTTTTTTTTTCACTGTGGAATTTTCCAGTTTCAATCCTACCCCCCTCCACTCCTCCCAAATAATATAATTATATAAAAGTAAATCTAGTCTGAATATCTCTGTATAATATAAAAATCATGTTCTTTTATTTGAGGTATTTAACGTGCACTTTCTGAACCGACTAATTATATCAGCACACGATAATTTCTATGAGCGAGAGTGAAAGGGCCTACAAATTTTGTCGGGAAAGGTATTTTCACACACCTTCCAGGGTTCTTTTATATACCACAATCGATATGGGACCGATGGCTTCACTCCCCCTACGAAAGAAGTTGTGCAATGGATTTTTATCGCCCAAGAAAAATCCGATGACCCCGGCTGAGTTTGAACCCACAAACGTCGGATCCTGAGGCGAGCACTTTACCCCAGGTCCACCGAGATCGACAATGTAATAATAATAATAATAATAATAATAATAATAATAATAATAATAATAATAATAATAATGGTGTGTCTGGGCTACATCAATATGTAACTCATTTTGCGGAAAGATTAGCCAGTACTAATGTACCTTTGCTGAGGGAACGTCCGAAGGTACTAATCGTACATCCTTTCCGTGGAGGCTCTTTCCATGTCCCGATGAAGTTAGAGGATTATGGTGAATATGATGGAGAGAAAGAAGCCAATGAAGATCTTAACCTAACTTCGGCCTATTTAACCAAATCCTGATGACCGTGGAAATTATTCTCCTTTCGAGAAAAACTCCCCGGTACCATCCGGGAGTCTAACCCGGGAGGTCTAAGTAATTAAGCAGTGGCTCTGACCACTATACCACAAGACCAGTCGTGTAATTCAAATTACTGATGGCCAATTTGAGAGTAGAATAGTGAGTAAACAAAATATATTTATTTTAAAACATGGTTAAGTAAATTGTAAAGGGCTTCACGGGATATTTTCTAAGGTTTAAGTTTAAGGACTTTGCCTATCTGTGACTTCATGGAAAGTCAAGATAGGATTTCTCATGTATATGAAATTACTAATTATTTTAGGTGAGTTTTAAAGATGGCATGTTTAAACAAAAACAAAACAAAATCTTAAATAATTCTTAAATTATCTTAAATTGTCACAAAATTATTTTTTGAAAATTGAAGTTTTTTTTATTGTAAACGTAAATCGTCAGAATTTGTCCATTAAAATGGCCAGCACTGATTTTCCTTCCAGAATGTATATTAAAAATTCCGTGGAAGCATAGTATGTCTATCTAGAACATAAAACAATAAATAATTCATTTTGAAATGCAAGTAAATGCTTTTGAGGAGTAAATAGTGAGTTTGTATATTCGTTACGTTAGTGGAAGAGGGGAAGAGTTATCAACAGGTAAACTTGAGGCAAATGTTTATTTCATCCTCTCTCTTTACGTTTCATGCATTCATGTTTAATTGCAATAGTGCTTAGAGTGCTTAGGTGCTTCAAGTTAAGATGCAACACGCTTCGCGAAATAACTTCGAATTAATTAATTTAGCAACGTCGTTAAATTTCTTATGAAAAAATCTAATGATAATTTTACCTACCTATAGTGAAAATATTTTGAAAATAAGCAATCTGCATCAGTGGGCCCGCAAACTAGGGCTTTAAGTGCTTCTGGTCTTGTTTGACGTTGATGGGAAGGTGGGGTTTAAAATCCGGCCTATGGATTTAGGATTACATCTTTATTACACGTTCTTTCACTCTCCCCCAAAGTGGGGAAATTTCTTCTCGAATTCTATATTCTTGTTTTTCATACTTACCTCATTAGTGCAATTAATTACACAAAGTGTAACTTAGCTCAAAAGAAAAAGATGATTAGTGACGTTAGCTATATAACCCAAGTATTATAATAAGGGGGTTAATGTTAAGAGAATCCACAATCATTAAGTTGTAAATTACTCCAAATAGACAATAAAAATTACCTTTAGTGTATCCGAGCTGAACTGAGTTCCAAACCAAGAGTCCGTCACATTATCTGTGCGCCTAAACCTCAGGTTAATCATTTAGCTGAGTATTTATCTGTGCAAAGGTTCCTCGGTGAAATGACTTTTATGTAAGTGGTAGGTGGAAGGGTGGTTGGGAGGGAGCCCTGTCGAATCGTTTCACAAGCAAGCTGTGTGTGACTGGAGTGGACGTCGAAATAGAGTACCCATGTCGCGACGCGTCGTACGCCGGTGGAACTCTGCCAGAGGTATGAGTTACAACTTACAAGACTCGCAGCATGCATGACTTGTGAACATGCTAGGGGGGGAACGGGGAAAAGAGAGAGGGAGGGGGAAAATCCAGAGAATCAAACAACATGATGATCCTTGCTAGTGAACATTTTTTTTTAACTCCCTCACAAAAAAAATAAATCCTTAATATGAAATTGAACCTTGAGGGTTAGGTGAACGTTTTTTTTTTGTAGTACTAAGCCTTACTACCCGTTAATACTATACACATATATATTAGTTACGCTAATGTGTAAAGAATTAGTAAGGTTTAGTTTCGAGGAAGTTTACCAATATTTGCATGGATAGAGAGAGAGCGTGTAAAACCACTTAGGGAAAACCACGCTTAATACACCCGACCGGGATTCAAACCACGATCTTCCCATCATCGGCGCCTTTAATTGAGGCTCTGGTCATTCTAATTAGTATCTACTCGAGTGGGTCTCTATTTATATTTTATTGTCCTTTCATTTATATATACTGTTAGATATGTGTACTGAAGCAGTGAGCTGAATTGCTCTATAAGGAGTTTCTCCCTTAAATTCAGTTCGGTTATTTAGTCCACCGCGTAAATTTAACTTCAATAATATGCAAATAATATAAGAGTCTGAAAGCTGGATATATTTAATCGATTGTTATGTTTATCGCTCTTGAGTGGGCACATGCCCCTTTTCACGGCTGAAACAACTCGTGTTATTAGATATTAGCGAACAATCATTTGTCTATATCAAAATGTGTATATATTGTCTGTTGTTAATTAAATTTGTTGTTATATTTGAAATACTATCTAGCTATGTCAGCTCCCTCTCCAATTAGTTCCCTAAATGGAGTTAAACTACCGTTGGGATATTGAGCCAGCAATAACCAGAAGGTAGAATGGGAGAGGACGATTATTCACGGTTTTTTCCATGTTTATTGAAAATAAATTATGTTTAGATGATTAAAGTTCACTCTTCTCATATTGCCACCATGTATTAGATAATTTGCCCACATAGATGTTCGCATGGTATAATGCGTCATTCTCGTGTTAAGAGTGAATCACCGGTTAACGAGGATATCGAGGTTTGAATCCCAGTCGGGTATACTGAAAGCAACTTAAGTTAAATGGTTTCCCACGATCTAGACTTCTACCTTACTCATATCTATTTCATTAAGCGTAAATAATGTATGCGTACAACCTTAACAGGTACTAAGACGCGCCGAAATTTTTTTTATAATAGTGATAATCTACTTAAAAACATCGGTTTTCTACCACTGATAGATTCAAGTTTTCAAACAAAAATTAATTTCACTCGTCAACCAACAGCTCTACAGCTGCATTGAATAAATCTTCAGTGCTAAAGACAACGTTTGTGTTAGCTCAAATTAGGTTAATACAATAGAGTAGATTATCCAGATATTTTTAGGTATGCTAGTATTTTCTTTTTTGTTTTCATGAATATAAGTCTGCTACTGTACAAAACTTTCTTTAGAAAAAATAAATAAAAAATATTAGTTGTGAATTGCATGTCCACCAATCTAATGGAGCATTAAATCATGTTGATATTATTTTAAATCAAGTGTTCCACTTAGAAGTCGCTTGGTCCGAATCTGTTCAGAGGAGTATGTGGAATGATGTAGTGTTCAAGAGGATCTTCTGACAGTACTAATATAATTAGCATGTCTTCACATCTTCCTCTTTCCTTTAAAAATTTTAAGTGCGACACATGACTCAAAAAATTTAGAAAGCACTTAATATTGAAAGCTTTAAAGTTTATTTTCTTCAACATTTACACAAAATTTATAACTTAAAAAAAACAAGCTAACTAGCTCTAGACTTTTTTTTAACACCGCGTCCCAGTAGGGTTATACGCTTGTATACTATTATTACGCTGAAGGTTTAAGGATGTGAAAGGCTATATTCATGGGAGGTGTACCCACATTTGCTTGAAAGGAGTGTGGAAAATCATTTTGGAAAACACCACCCTCAGTACACCCGAACTAGATTCTAATCTCGATCTTAGACCTAATTTAATCTGTACGAATTACATTATTTTGAATGGACTTTCTAGGGTGGGTTAAAAGAAAAATATTGTTGTCACGTCATATATAAAGTCCAATTATTTCCATAGGAAGGTGGCTTGATAATATGACTGATAGAAATGCTAGGGTCTACTTTCATACATTTATACGTCAAATAATGTTATCTGAAGCTGTCATTTTGATATATGTGATCAATACCTATAAAATAACAATAATATGGTAAAATTGTATCAATATTGATACCAAAAAGCAATAAGTTGGTTTTTTTTAAATAAAAGGCCCTTCCTTTGAAAATTGGATTGTATTTCTTGTTTGGAAACTGTTTACAAACCTATCACTAGTATCAATAGTTGAATTTAACAACATGAATTTGAGTGATCAAAAAAGAGAGACCAGCAAGATTTAGTGATGATAGGGAAGGGTGGAGGGTATTTTGAAACAATAATCAACTGACAGAGAAACAAAAAGTAAAGGAAAATGTTACACCAGAGCTTTGCCAAGGAAAAAAATTTGAAAAAATGAATGGAATAAAAAATATACAAAAGAAAGTTGGATCCAGGGCTGCAAAAACTGAGAGACTTCTTGGACAAATCCAACAATTTAACGAATATATTTACACAAGGCGGGAATAAAGTTTGCTACTGATTTTCTTTTACTATAAAAACTATATATCAAAAGTAAAACACATTTAACCAGTTAAAAAATAATATTTAATTCCTCAAGATTTTTTTACACGTTGTTGAAGTGTTAAGTGGTACATAGCCAAACTTTAATGCTTCCACCAACAATCCGAAAAAAAATAGTTGTATATATATGGTAAACGAATTATGGGTACACGAAATAGACGCCAAGATAATCTTTTCTGGTTTGTTCGTTGATGGGTATGTCTGAGTTTGAATCCAAGCTAGGTGTGCTGAGGTGTCATTTTTTTTACAAATGGCTCTTTCCTCGTCACTCCACGCAAATACTTCTACATTTCTCTAAGTTCTAGCTTCTACCCATTTGTGAAATTAAATGTGGATAGCTTAGATGGAAACTAAAACTTGGTATTAAAAATAGACTAGGGATAAAGTAGAATGTCTGACAAAGCTATTATATAAGTATTAAAATTTGTGTTTAGGTATATTTAACTTAATAAATTAAATGTATTATGATAACTGAGATATTTACAAATTATTTATAATTACAATATTCTACTAATCATCTTTCTAATGAGTTCGCAAAATGTAAGATTATTTCTACTAAATAAAATCCACTCAAACATTCAATTTTTAAAAATAAACTAATTCCGTTATATCATGTTGTATTATTATAATATTTAAAAAAAATATGTTTTAAGTAAATCTTTTAATTCACCTAGGTTCTAACTACTTTAATTTTGTCCAACCAGTTAGCTCAGTTGTTTGACTACTGATCTAAGGGTCCCAGGTACGATTCTCAGCATTACCGAAATATTTATCATTCGTGAACTGTGGGTTTCCCCTTTCACAGTAGTGAATTAAAGTACGGGGGGCTGGATGTTGTGACTGTTATAGATTCAAGTTAGTTAATAAGTAATGTGCTAATATAATCAGTTGGTTCTGAAAGTGCACATTAAATACCTCAAATAAAAATATTAAAATATCATTAGGTTTTTAAAGGTGATTCAAATGAAGATATGTTATTGGTGCCTATAACCGCATTTATATTAGACCTCAATTCACTCTGAGTCACCTATGTTTTGCATTACGATAATAGTAAAATATATGCGAGATAGTATTGTAACTACAGGCTCTGAGATGTGATTGGTCTCTACCTGAAACTCATTGCCTCAGCTCTCTCAATCAATGCCAAGACGTCATCCTTAGTGAAATCTATAATCACTATCTAAAAGGGCTTGAAATCTGTTTTTCTTTAAATATACAACTTCCTCTCTTTTTATAATAATCTCTCGCTTACTTTATATTTCTCTATATTATTTATAGCTCTCTATTTCTATGTATCTATATCTGTCTTTTTTCCCTTTATTTCTATTTATCTATCAATCCTTCTAGATATTTTTTTCTCTCCAAATTTATCTCTATTTCTTTATCTATATTCATTTATTTATATATCTGGTTTTCTCTCGCTATTTATATATTCATCCAGCTATCTTTCTCTCCTTTCTCTTCATATTTCACTATTTCTCTCCCTTTATCTCTATTTATCTATATAGCTATATATTTATATAGCTCTCTTTTCCTCTCTTTCTCTGCATATTTATCATTATTTCTCTCCTTTTATCTCTATCTATATCTCTCTTTCTCTCCCTATTTAACTCTATTTCTCACCCTTTCTCTCGATATTTCTCTCTCTTTCTCTCTATTTATCCATATATCTATATATCTCCTTTTCTCTCGCTATTTATCTATATATATGTCTTTCTCTCTCTCTTTGTAAAGCTTGGCCCAAATAATTGTCCTTGTGTACCCCTGATTAATCGAGCGCAGTCTCTTGAGTGTATTGCAAACTAAGACGATTACACTTTAAACGTTCGTTTGTGCGCTGTGTTCGATACTTTCATCTGCTACACTTATAGACCAGGCATTGTTGAGAATCTTTGAAGCGCCGGGGGAGGGGAGGAGGCGGCGAAAGGAAATATAATGAAGTCGTTTATTTTTTGTATCACAAAACATTTACAATTGAATGTAGTTTACGAACAACATCTGGTTTAATTTGTAAAACATGTTTTTGATGTTAATTTTTTTACTTTATCTTGTAGAACAATGAAAATAAAGTTTTATGATTTTAAAAATTATCAAATTCAAGATTTTAGCTTATATATTTTAAATTTCTAAAACATACTTTTGTGCGCTTATCTAGTGCCTTAGCGGCTTTTGATCATTTATTTTATATCTTTTAAATATTTACTTAACTGTACTGGCTCAGTATAATAAATATGAACGCACAAACGTAGCACGGCGGGGAAGCGGAATAAATTTCCAGCTCATCTAGTCCGACTTGCCAATGACTGGAAGTTAAGAGCTCGAATTCCAGGTGAGGTTGTTTTTGTTCTAAATGGTTTACCACCCTATCTCCATAGAAAAGAAGACATATTTCCTCTCAATTCGACCTTCCTCATCCCTACTACATTATTTACTTACTCTATGGCATTGGGAAAGTGAAAGTCCATTGCCACACTCACAAAATATGCCCCCTATCCCTATCCTGAGATAGTTCTATCCAGTCCACTTCATCATCCCCTATCTCTTACAGGTCCATTTTAATGTTATCCTCCCATCTGCATCTAGGTCTTACTAATGGTTTCTTCGCATTGGGTTTACCAGAACAAGGTTCTAGATTCTTCCATTCCCGCTGCGTGTCCTACCTACCGTAATCTACGAGACTTAACTACCCTAACAATGTATTTTGATGAGTTCAGGGTATGTAACTCATCATTATGTTGTATCCTCCACTTCCCAGTAGCCACATCTCTTTTCGGATCAAATATCTTCCTAAGCACCTTGTTTTGGAACACACCCCAAAAAAAATTCAACATAAGGTAAGAGACAAAGTTTATAACCATTATTGTTTGGTATATTCGGAGTTTTACATTTCCTTGACAGCAGGCGAGATGTTGACAGCCCTTACCACATTGGCGTGATTAAAATAAGTACAGTGCAGACGAGTGGTAAAAAATGTTAAAGACAAATCTATTAAGTGTTTCAGCAAGAGCCATAAATGCAAAAGTTTTTTCCCCCCAACTTTTATCACTAACCACTCAAGTTATACATAAATATATATTAACTAGCGGACCCGACAGACGTTGTCCTGCCCGAACATTGGCTTTTCGTTTGGGTGGCATAATTGATTTCGGTAATCAAACAAATACTATGTGATCATCACAATTACAAATTCACAATGAACTCAAATTAGTGAGTTACACAAATATTACAAATTCAGTGTTTGTCAAGACAACATACAAAATAAAACATCTTTTCATTTTTGGCATTTCGCCCACAACTCCACAAATATCAGCTTTATCGAAAAACAAACATAGCTATGAATTATTCTCAGAAGTTCAATTATTCATGAACTTTTCAGAAGGTTTTAACGGTCAATTATTGATGAACTTATGATTTTTTTAACGGTCAATTATTAATATTATATTCATTATTATAAATATTGGGGGGTGGTAGTGAGGGGGCTGAAATTTTGAGGTTACATGTTCTGATATGCAAAAAAATCTAAAAAAAAATCCCTAAAAATTAAAAAATAAATCCTAGAACCAGATTGCAGCGCCACTTACCGGGTCCAATTGTGAATCTAAACCATCCACGGACCCACTCAAACACACACA
>CABFWB010000546.1:144302-155874 GCA_902151455.1 Timema bartmani
CGAACCACGGTGGAGGCCTGGCATTCCACACATTCACAAGTTGTGATTAATACACGTCTTGTCAGAGGTGAAGGAAGGGTTTGGCAATCAGATAGATCTGTGCCGGGACCGAGGATTGAGCCCCGGACCCCCAGCACATAAGTCTGACACCTTACCCCTAGACCATCAGGTCACCTAGCTCATTAAAAGAAAATATATTACCTGCCACGGTGGCCACATGGTCTAAGGCGTCGCTCTCGCGTTAGACTAGCATGCCGATGATAGGGAGATCGGGGTACGAATTCCGGTCGGGCGTACTGAAGGTTTTTTCCCCAAAATTGTTTTCCACTCTCGATCCACGCAAATGCGGGTACATTTCCTTTAAATAAAATCTTCCTCATTTATAATACATTAGAGTAATTAGTACATAGACGTATAATCTTTACGGGTAGTAAAATGCGGTGCTAAGAAAAACCTTAATAAAAAACTCATTTTTCTTGTTTAGCTGCTGTGGCAACAAGATATATTGGAATACATCAAATAATAAACTAAAAATTATCATATTCACACTTGTATCTTGTTATAACTGGCCACCAATCTCAGTGGTTATTGGCTAACGTTAGAAAGATCATAGTTTCCTTGGTGTTTTCGACCACGTCCGTGACCTGGGTGAATCCCGTGTCGTTCAACACGGACCGTGTTCGCCGGGTCAGGTCATATCTCTTTGGCTGCCACTGGCGGGCCACGGATAAGAAAACAGGCTTTTTTTTTAATGATTGAAACGAGTTATTTTACCGTTTTAACCCGCAGCCTGGGTCGCGGTATCACGTGACAATTAGAACGACGATTTCACTTCCGCGGAAATATCCATCGCATCACAGATAACAGCTTTCCAGTCGACACATATTTTAATATTAATAAAGAGAAAACTTAGATATCGGAACAAATGTTGACATTTATTAAAATGGTCACCTGCTTCAGTGGTTGAATGGTATAAGGTGGGGGCTTCCAACTGGTGGCCCGCGATGTTTTTTTTGTTTTTTTTTTTGCAGAGTCTACGTAGTTTCTTTAAAAATAAATATAGGCTACTGTATTAAAATTAATGTTTTTTTTAGCCGAGAAACGGAAAGTTTTGACTTGCGTATGTGTGGGAAAAATCCATAAAAGGTCCAACTGATGTTAGTTCAAAATGTCTTTCTTACTTCTGCTGTATTATATCGATGGCTCTGGCAGCACGGTCTCATACATGTTCCTTAACCCGGCCCATTGGACGCCAGAGGGTAAAAGCTGTCTTTGAGTCCACATAGGTAAAACTTTAACAGAGGCTTCAACGTAGCGGGGGTGAGCAACGACATCGACATTGCTTAAGGTGGGCTGGAAAGGCGAGATTTTTTTTTTGCCAAAATAAATCAAATATTGCTCCAGTACAAACATATAGTTTAATTTTATTCACGTGGTGAAATCAACAGTTGTTGAATATCTCTTATAAGCATGGTGGTGGAGTTATCGAACAAACCTTTTTAAATGAAGAGAAAAATTTGTCATTAAATTCCATAACACCCTTGACAGATATCCAAGAAATTTTGAGTTCACCATATGAAGAAAATTAAGTTATATGTTTGTACTGGGTCAATCTTTTATTTATTTTGGCCAAAAAAAAGTTTTTCCATAAAAACTGCAAAAACACTGGCCTTTTTCTCGCGTCCCCTCCCATCCCAACTTAACAGCTGCAGTAAGGGGGTGGCGGCTAAGTTCCGTAAGGACCCCTGCACAGGGTCACGTGATTGGTACCGGGCAGCAATGGTATCGACTAGAGGCACACAGCAAATGATGCTCGAGATGGTTCAAGATCGAACAGCTACGGGTGTGACCGCATGGAGCGGTAGTTCGCCCGTCGTGCTGCGGTATGGGATATGAAAAGAGAAAACTGCCACACTGTCGGTTCCCTGAAAAGCCCGTTTGGTCAAGAGAACAAAACCAATGATGGCTCTTCCTGGGGTGAGAAATTCCTAAACTAAACTAACCCCCCCTTTCGGATCCGGGCAAGGACTTCTTCAAACAAAAATCGTCAAATAAAAATGTCCTTTTCAGCTTAGGAACTATGGAATATAAGGATGATTATAATGGCTGGAAAACTGGAAAATTTGAACATAGAAAGGCCTTTTGTGAACATTGCAGGGCCGATGGAAAAGATCAAGGAGAGATAGTGTCTGTAAATTACACAGATGGACTACAATCATAATTGAAAATACTGAGGAGTCAGCATTTCAAAAAATTCAATAATCATTTTATTAGATAAAAATAATTACAATTTATTTTGGTGCCTTACCATTACAAAAATAAAAGTGTAGGCACTTATATAAAACAACAAGTGTCATCCTATAATTTTTAACATAAATTTGAAAACTTTAATTTGCAGCACTTGTGTGACTATCGACCTTTAAATTTTGTACCTAAAGAACTTACATAATTGTTGACAAATGTTGTGTGGTGTGCATACGCCGAGACCTCTCGGGTGTTTGATTACATTTAATGTGAGAAAACAACTGCTAACATAATGATGGCCGCCAAACATTGTACTGTACATTATTGGTTGCACCAATTCAACAACTTTAGGGAATTGATCCATATCGAAGAAAGAGTACAAATTTCGTTTGCAAACCTCTCATTCTTGAGCTCCTCAAATTATACCCAAGTCCTCAAATATCACTATTTTTAATTTATTAAGATGTTTATAGAAAAGAAAAAAAAGTTTGCAGCCTACTTCGGTGGACGCGTGGTCAAGGCACTTGTCTCGTGATAGACTGGACTGCCGAAGACGGGGAGATCATGATTCGATCGTGGTTAGGTGTACTGAGGGTGTTGTTTTTTCCTCAAATGGTTTTCAACTCTCTCCCAAAGCAAATGCGGGTAAACTTCCTATAAATATAACCTTCCTAAACCCTTAGACCATTAGCGTAATTAGTGCATAAGCGTATAACTATGTTATAAAGTAAGTAAGCAACTAAGTAATTAAATACGTAAGTAACCAAGTAAGTAACCTAGTAAGTAAATAAGTATTTATATAAGTAACTTAGTAAGTGAGCGATTTATTGAGTAACCATGTAAGTGATTAACTAAGTAACAAAGTAAGTAAGGAACTAAGTAAGTACTACGCAACTAAGTAGTAACTAAGTGTGTAACAAAGTAAGTAACTAAGTAAATATGTATGTAACTAAGTATGTATATAACTAAGTAACTAAATATGTAAAAAAGTGTGTGAGACGCGGTGCTTATAAAAATAAGACTAGGGTTGCACTGCATGTTGGTTCACCGTAAGGTCAGCGGGACGTAGAGTATAAAATCCCTGATAGGGCCGCGTGCGGCTCCAGGACAGCAAGTTTAACATTTCTGCTCTAAAACTCGGACCCAAACTACCGACATATAATTTATCTTCAATGTACACTCCAACTCTAATATTTGCTATCGCTTTCGTCCAGAAGCGTAGACCTAGCGAAGACCGTGAAATAAGCCCGGTCTAGGTCTCTAAAGGACCCTTGTGATGATTTCATACCTACATCAGATCTTACACGGGGTGCTCAGGAATTTATTCTGGAGTGTAGGCAGGTGTAAAAGTCAATATAATGTTCAATCGTGCCAGCCTATGCTGCGTGTATATCATTATTTAATTGTATTTCAAATCAATCATATAATTCAAGTGTACTAGCTAAAATAAGATATATATTATATCTTAGCGACAAATATGTATATACAATATATAGCATAGGATTTTTTATACATCCATTACTCTTTCCAGCCTATAGCTCAGGTCAATTTTTTTATTCAAGCCATATATTTTCCATTGCCGGCTGGCTAGGCCTGTCGTAGCTTCATGTGCCTTATAATATTATTAAAGACTAGGACAAGCACATCATCCAGTACTCGGCCATTAATTTATCAATGTGTAAGGGTAAACCCACATTTCAGCCATAGTAAATTTTTGACCATGCCAGCAATCGAACCCGAGACCCTTAGCTCAACGTGTAAGCACGGTAATCAGAGCTTGTTAAAACTGTACCTGTAATATGTTCTCACCCATTTGGTCCCCATTCGACCAATCATAAGTAGGCTTTGCTCTACCTAAAAAAATTATATTATCATTAATATCTGGCCAATATGTATTCTACTGATTAATGAGAGTACTCACCTGTATAAACAAAACACAGGTACAGTTTAGATTTACTCTGTTTACCTTGGTAAAATTCCATGCCACACCACTGTGTTGGTGGTATCGAGGCCGGGCCTCCTTGGTTAAAGTGAAGAAAACCACCCGTTTGTACAGCCCTGCCGGTTACAACTGGATTGATTTTGCTCCGGCGAAACAATGTAACGTTAAGCTAAGGCGAGGGGAGGGGGGTGTTTGCGGTGTTCGATAATTACGAAAGAAAGGTCTGCCAAAAACTTTGAAAACTACAACCCCTTAATCATGTTCCTTATTAATCCTCTTACTGATTAAAATAATACGTTGTATTGAATTAATCTTATTTAACTTTTTTTTTCCTGCACCTATTTTTTTAAACAGTATGGGCTATCTATATCTAATCAAATTAAAGGGATAATATGATATTTCTAGGAAATGTACCTGCACTTGAATGGTAAGAAAATGGGAAATGATTTAATGAAACAACACTTTCAGTTCATTTGGAAGCAATTTAAATCCCACCCTTCTTGTCATCAACAAATCAGACTAGAAAATATTGACGTTTAACTTACGTGCCTACTCGATGAGTGTTGATTAAACTCTGAGACATATATATATATATATATCACCTTAATCACCAAGAAGAATGCATGTAATTTCGCTTCCCATCCCTCCTACTTATTATTTATATGTCAATCTGTCAGGATAACCTATCAAATTGGTGGGAGGGTTGTTGGGTAGGAACGTTTAAAATAGTCGAACTCGTTGTGTTGACGGATTTATTATATACTAAAGTACATAATGTTATGTAGATAGTTAATTGGTAAAGTACAGTGATAGTTAGAGCCCAAGTCAATCAGTCTAGCAAACAATCCTTGAATACGTCTCTATGGGTGGACTACTCCACCTCGTCCTGGACAAGAACTACACAAGTACAACTTCGGTGGTCCTCGCCGTCAACTATCAAAAACCTCTTAACACTCTTCAAAGGCTCTCCGAAAAAAAAAATATTGTGCTTTGTTTCGCATCTACTTATAGGCTTTTCTCTAATGTTGTTTAGCGAATGGCATTACTGATCGGGAAAGACATGACATACAGTTCAGTCGCATGTACGCGTCTGGTGTTAGAGCGCGTCGCCGAGGGTACACCTATGAAGGTTGTCTACGCGTACCCGCACAATGAGAGGATGCGAATGATGGTGAATATGGGGGGAGGGGGTGAGCCAGTGGGCGCCTTAAAGTTACATTAAGCCTAATTAACCAACCCCTAGCGACTATTGGGATAATTCCTCTTAAGAGAAAGAAACTCATTGTACCTGTCGGGAATCGAATCTGGGACCCCCTTGGTTCATAAGCCAGGACCACTGACCCCTACATTACGAGGCCAGATACTTATAGCTTTAAAAAAAATGTGCCACGCTTACTGATGTTTTGCTAAATATAATCTACTGGTATGTAACTATACGCATGCAAAGCTGACTTTCAAAACATGTGTAAACTCATTGTGGAATAGCTTGGCTGATTCAGGATTTCATTATTAGGAGAAAGCTGTGTCTATTATGTAACATATCCCAAAGTCCCAAAGTTAATAGGCACTAACTGGCCCCATGGTGTAGTGGTCAGTGCACCTGGCTACGAGCCTAAGGGTCCCGGGTTTGATTCCCGGCTGGTACCTCGGGTATCTTTCCCTTAAGGGGAATTATCCCAATGGTCACCAGGTTTTGGGTACTTAGTCTTAAACTAGGCTAAGACTCACAATACCTCCTTAACTTTATAGCGACTATCATCACATCATCTCATTGCGGGTACGACGTGTAGCCAACCTCCTATGGTGTACCCTGGGCAACGTTCTGTGCGGCTAATAGGCTACACATAAGGCGACCGAACCTGGACGTTCAAGTCTCTCCCGGTAAAATGTCCCATACGATTTAAAAAAACTAGACACTAGAAATTGCAGTAGTAGTACTTACCTATTTGAAATTTACGTTAATCGGTAAATGTATGAACGGTATTAACGGTATGATATGGAAAAAAAAGTGGTGAGGTCTCTGAAAAAAAAAGGCAATGAGCTATAGATTTCAACAAACGATGTTTTTTGGACAAGTAGTAAAAGTTACTCGGGCGAATTTTCTCTCTGTTACAATGACTAGTGTCAATTAATTTAAGAGCAAAGGAAGAAGATATGACAAACATTCCTCGGTGAAAATATGGCGTCGCATTAATTTAATATCCTCTCCCAATGATGGCACATGGTCATATTCGAGCTCAAGCTTCCCTGATCAAGGTCAGACGTGCGGACCACTGAACCAATCCTACTTAGGGATATAGAAACTATAACCGTGATGTTTTGGGTATCTCCCGTTACGTACGATAAACTGGCCAAGGTCTTGACAGGTACGAGACGGGTACTACCAGAAGATCCCAGGTGCCACTAACCCAACAAAAAAAAACCAAGATAAACGCAGGCTATTGCTCCAAGAAATCCTCAGTCTGTTTTTTTTTAACTGCGGCGTCCTCAACAAACGCTGCGATAAGGAGAAACTGGTTAGTCATGTTTGTTACCGGAGCATAAAGTACATCGGCTTGAGAGGTTTATTAGGTCCTAAAGCCCGAGGAGGACCGTTCTTCCTATTAAGGACCTGACGAACTGGTCCTTTACTTTTGGCGCATTGCATTGCTCAACGATAGGACGTTTAAAGAAACGTTACTCCCTTCAAACACTTTTTTTTATTAGCACCACGGATTATACGCTTATGTACTAATTAATTAGTAGCTACGCTAATGGGTTTTAAAGGTTATACTTATAGGAAGTTTACTCGCATTCGCATGGAGGGAGAGTGGAAAACCATTTGGGAAAACCACCCTCAGTACACCCGACCAAGATTAGAAACTCAATCTCCCCGTCATTGGCAGTCTAGTCGACTGTGAGAGTAGCGCCTTAGACCACGCGACCATCGAAGCGGTCATCTTAGTTCGGTTATTACCATAGTCCTAAGTCGTTTCTATAGAAGTAGGTAACCACTTTGGTGGCCGCGTGGTCTAACGCGCTACTCTCGTGTTAGATTAGACTCCAGAAGACGGAAAGATCTGGGTTTGATCCCACTGAGTGTGGTTTTTCCTAAATTGTTTTCCACTCTCCCTCCACGCAAATTCGGGTGCACTTGCTCTCAATTAAACATTTCTAATCCTTAACCCATTAGCGTAATTAGTACATAAGCGTATAGCCCGAACGGGTAGTAAAACGTGGTGCTAAGAATAAATAAATATAGAAGAAGGTAAAAATAGCAGTTATATATTGAAAACATAATATTATTGGTTGGTACAGGGGAAAAAGGGTAGAGTCACACCAAACACATTCTCCAGGGCAAGGACTTTTATATCTCAATCCCCATAAGAACCCCAGAAAATACTTTTTTAATTAATTTAAACACGACAGAGACCTCTTTTAACCATTAGCTGAAGTCATAATAAAGGTCTCATGATTGTCCAACAGATGACAGCACTAACTCAATTTCAGTTAAAATTGTACTTTCCCCCTATTTCCCCTGTAGATCCATGAATAAGTTTTGTTCAAAAATACTCATATTACGTCAAGATAATGAAGTTTTAGTAATTGGATGATTCATTAAACTTTAATGTTTATGTAATGCTACTAATATATAAAAATTGATGTGGTTACTGTTACTCTTTCATGCAAAAACCATAAAACCGATTGTGTTGAAATTTCGTATAAACATAACTAGGACGTCCATTTAACATACAGGATAGTTAAGATTTACGTCCGCTATTTTTGTTTCCAAATGGTGGCTACAGTACACTACTTTTTGGGCCTTTTTCTCAGCTTCTTCTGTTTGTCAGATCTTCGTTGTACCAGCCTTGAAGTTTCATATATATAATGGATCAAACCTTCAGATAAGAGATAAATATAAATTTAAATTTATTTTTTCAATTAATACTATTACATAAACATTCATATTTTACTTATTTTCAAATAATTACCTTACAAAAATGTATTGAAATATTTTCAATGTTTATCAACCTAAATTTACCTCACCTCACTTAAGGGACCAAGCTAATTTGTCTTTTATAATTATTTGAGGGATCTAATGGGCACTTTCTAAACCTAATTATTATATCAGCACAAAACTTATAAGCTAACCTAAAATCTATAACAGACACAATATACAATCCACGACCATTAATTCCTCACTGGGAAAGGGAAAACTCACATTTCAACAAGTATTTATTATTCAGCCATGCCGGAAATTGAACCCAGTAGCCTAAGCGCAGTTGGCAGATACTATAACGACTGTCCTAAGGTGTTGGACTAGTTTGTAATTTCCTGAAACATGGGACTGACTAAACCGTGATATATTTCACTGTTTTCGATTCTAGGAACTAGTTGGGACATAGCCAAGAAACGATCTCTGACCATGACACTGGATAGCTTTTATGAAACGAAATACATATTTTTACTTAATGGAGTTAAAAAAAAAACAAGACGTAAAAAAAGTAAACTTTCAATTAGCATCAGATGTGAACAAGACAGCGTTTTATGTTAATAGAAAACACTTGAAATACACAAAGAGAAGTGTATTAATGAATCCATGATACAGCGCCGACGAACTTACGAGCAAGAAAGCCACTCACTCCATTTCTCAACTGAACGGACGCCTGTCATAGGCGTGAAGGATAAAAACCTTAACTCCGTCGCATGGAGATGACTCGTTCTTGCACCAGCTATTGACGCGCGGGACGGGAATGTTAAAAGAGATAATCTTATTAGTCGGTATCTTTAGAGCCCTCTTTAAAAACACAATGGGCAGACAGGCAACTTGGCTCTTGTGTTTGTACACATTCATTAAATCAGTGCATCTCAATTTGAGGTTTGTGAGGTAAGCGGATGATTTTTTAGATAAATGATATTTTTAGAATAGAAAAATAAAATATTGAATCATGGTCGTTAGATGATCATTTTGTATGATTATATTTAAAATCTTAATAAACGTTAACATTTTATTTTAATTTACCATAAAACATAGAAAATAAACTATCAGACCCGAGCTAGATTACATAAATTTTAAGGGGATTGACGAACCAATAAATATTAGAAAAAAAAATTAAGCATTTCTAACCCACTTCGGTGTCCACGTGGTCTAAGGTGCTACTATCGCATTGGATTGGACTGCTGATGATGGGGAAATCATGTTTCGATCCCGGTCGGGTGCACTAAGGGTGGTTTTCTCAACATGGTTTCCCACTCTCTCTTTCTCCACGCAAATGCTGGCACACTTCCTTTAAATTCAACCTTTCTCATCACTAACGCATTAGCCTAATTAGTACATAAGCATCACCCGGATGGGTAGTAAGACGCGGGACTAAATATTATATATCTCTGCTTCAGTACAATTCTCATAGAAAGGGCTCTTTAGAAAATGGAAACTTGCAACTAGTAATATATAATATTTTACTAAATTATTAGTGTTATTTTATAAGGTTTGATAATATGTGTAACAAGTGACAGTTGCAAATAAAATGACCTGACGTATGAACACGTGAAAGTAAATCTAGTATTCTTTATAGCTGTCAGATAAGGCTTTTTCTATGAAAATTGGAATGCAATTAGTGTTAAATTATGAGCTTGAGTAATGATGGAGTGCTAGTCACGATAGGTCTTTTGACATTTAAAAGGAACTAAACAAACTTACACTATTCACTCACACGCGATACCAGTCATTGCTAGCAAAAATATAATACCTGCAATTAGGAGGAACGGATTGCGAGGGGAAACAGGGATTTAGATCAGTTGAGGAGGGTGTTAGTATAAGGATGGTGGGAGTTAATGCACGTAATGAGGGAGCTAGGGAAATAGGGATTTAGATCAATTAAGGAGGGTGTTAGTATAAGGATGGGAGGAATTAGTACACGTAATGAGGGAGCTAGGAAAATAGGGATTTAGATCAATTAAGGAGGGTGTTAGTATAAGGATGGGAGGAATTAGTACACGTAATGAGGGAGCTAGGAAAATAGAGATTTAGATCAATTAAGGAGGCTGTTAGTATAAGGATGGTAGGAATTAGTAATGAGGGAGCTAGGGAAAGGGAATAGAGACTAAGTACAAGTAAGGAGGGAGCTAGTGCAATAAAGAAGGAATGAATAGAATGCGAGAGAGGAGGCAGCTAGTGCCAGGATGAGGGAAGCTGGTAGAAGAAAGGAGGTATATATGGAAATGCGAGGAATGATTGAGTTAGTGCAAGGAAGAAGGGTGAGAGGGAATGCTGGAAAGGAAGGCGTTAGTGTGAGGTTACTAGAAGGGAGTTTGCGAAAGAAAGGAGGAATACATGGAGTGTGAGAAAGGAGTTAGTTCAAGGAAGGGAGGAGCTCGTGAAGGAAAGGAGGATTATATAGAATGCGATAAAGGAGAGAGTTAGTGCAATGCAGAAGTGTGAGAGGAAATACCGGAAAGGAGTACGTTAGAAAGAAGTAAGGGAAGGAGTTAGTTAGCGGGGAAGAAGGGCGTTACTGCGAATACCTTTAGATAAGGATTCCTAAACTAATTACAGTGTAAACATACATAACTACTTTCATGTATCCGTGTTAACATATGAGTAAGAAGGTAAGGTGAAGGATTAGAAAAGCTATTTTATTGTAAATGCGCAAGAATTTGCCTCACAATGAAGAACAGAAAACTTTTGTTTGGAAGAAAAAGAAATCAATCTGTGCGTCTGGTTGAGATTGAAGTCCAGCTTCCTAGGTAAGAATCGACCGAAAAAAAGTCGTTGGTCGCATAGTCTAATGTGTCACTCTCGTGTTGGACTGTATTGCCGCTGACGGAGAGATTTGAGTTCAAATCTTGGTTTAGTGTACTGAGGATTGGTAATCCTAAATGGTTCCTCCCTCTCCCTTGCCGCAAACGCAGGTACAGTGGAACCTGACTAATTCTAACTTCCGTAATTTGAAATCGACTTTAGTTAGAATTTTTCACCCGGTCCAGTGAATTTTATATTAAAACAATGTTAAAAAATCGTGGATAGCTCAAATTTTGTTTTGGTTAGTTCGAAATTTTCGTAAGCTGTAATTTACTGTGCTGCATTGTTTTTCTACTTCTAGTTGCGGCGCAGTGTTGTTCGATTTTTGGAAACAAGGGAGGCGACGTTGGAATGCGGTCAGTACCCTTCTTCACGCCCCTCCCCCTCCCCCGCTCACTTATACGTATTTGTTTACACGTATAGTTCTGATCTCCATTAGTCAAGGTCGAACCTCTCGAGCGGCCACGTGCACTGTTCTTAGTGATTCGGTCGTAGTGATATTCTTGTGACGTGAAAATTTATTTTGTTTTGTTGTTTAGTTTGTTTAGTTTTGTTTAGTACATAATGTACAGTTTTGTGTGTGTGTGTGTGTGTGTGTGTGTGTG
>CABFWB010000546.1:160321-213511 GCA_902151455.1 Timema bartmani
TACTAGTAAGACTGTAGTAACGATAATAACATGGAGGGAGTGAGGTCTACTGTTCACAGAAATACTAGTAAGACTGTAGTAACGATGATAACATGGAGGGAGTGAGGTCTACTGTTCACAGAAATACTAGTAAGACTGTAGTAACGATGATAACATGGAGGGAGCGAGGTCTATTGTCCACAGAGCTACTAGTAAATATAAAATGGCCTTACTCTACTCATAAATTTATTTTATTCCTAGTGAAAAGCTCAGCCGTAGATCTCTCCAAAAATATTTGTGGTCATCCTTTTTTTTCTACCGAGTGGTCGTTTGATGCGAGCCATTAAACCGACGCTATTTTCTACTAAGTAAAGTCGTGGTGAAACTTTGTTCAAATGGACCAGCGGATGTTTTAAAGTCGCGGATGTTGTCAAACGTCATCGACATCAACGACATCCTGGCTCTAGCCGTTTGATCTACTCCTTCACTGGACACGAAGAATCACTTTCATGTTCCACGTCTGCTAATACTTAACTCTCCGGAGAGTGTTATTACAATATTAGTATTCGTAAAAAAGGTAAAAAAAAAATCTCTTAGGTCAATTTTCTTGCTTGTACAAGTCACCAGATTTGTTGAAATTTGCAAAACTTCAGACACCTTGTATGATTTTTTTTTTAATCTACGCATCCAAAATTATTGTGTTAGTCACCTCAAGCATTATTTTATGAGTTCGAGGAAAGTTTTACAATTACGTCCTTATACCAACTAACGTAAATTATATATAGATTGCGGTTTCAGCATTGAGAATTCTGTAAACTTTTATATGATAATTATCGAAGTAAATTCTTTTATTTTAATTTTTATACATATTAAAATCAGTTTGGTAGAACTCAAGAATTTACTATAGAAAGAAATCGTCACTTTTTGAAATTGCGTCTTCCCTTTTGATTACTTTTTAAATTTAAATATTTTGTCCCATTGACGATTATTAAGCTTTAATTTGTTGACAATCATGCATAAAAAATACACATACAACAAAAATATATACATATTTATGTAAATTATAAGATCAGATGGACAGAGAATGTGACAAATTAAGAAGAGTGGGTTAGAAGATAACCATTTAGGATGTTATTCCTTGGTACAAAATAAACTGGATCGAACACATCCTTAGGAGGAACTGTCTTATTTACGACGTCATAGAAGGAAAGGTTGAAGGAAAGAGGAGCTTAGGCAATAGGATGATTCAAATAATAGATGACATGAAGGAAAGAAGAAAATTCTGGGAGCTCAATGAGGAGGCAAAAGACAGGTCAGGGCGCATTGGGGATCTAAGTTCACTGACAAAAGGAATGGACTTGTCGTAAGACAGAACACCTAACAATAATAATACTAGTAGAGGCCATATATATGATTTTTGTGTTTATTTTTTGTCACAATATCTTACTATTAGTCCAGAATGTACCCATTTTAATTACGCTAATAGAGTAGGACTAGTAAAGGTAAAATTTAAAGGGAATGTATTCACACTTGCGTGGAGGGAAAGTGTAAAACTAATTGGGGAAAAAACACCCTCAGTACAGCCATACGGGATTCAAAAACTGACTTCCTTGCCATCAGGCAACCCAGATTCGATGAGTTTGACATTTAATCCGCATACCCATAGGTGCGTGTGTGGTTTGTATTAATTGTTTATGACAAGAAGGCGAGGCAGAAACATTCATTAACATTTTCATTTCTTAAAAATGGATATAAGGATGTATCCGATTTATATGGATTAACTAGTTCGAGAACATCAACTTCACTTCAACGCAGGACTGCAGTGGAACAATTCTTATGATGTTTTTCGAGTGGTCACTATCACAGCTTCTGGCCACCACATTCCCTGATAAAGCAAGTGGTAGAAAGATAGTAGGGAAGTCAATACTTTTTTCCTTCTCATCGAAATGAATCAAAACTTGTCTTATCTCCAAATGTTAACTTTATTTTCTACTTACCTAAACTTCACCACAGGAAAACTAAATATATAACCTTTATTTGGTAGATTGAAGAGAATTTTTAGAGTCATTTAATTAATTGTTTATATATAGTAGATAGTTAATCTACTGGTAGCAAGTACTGACCTCAAAACATTCAGAATTATGTCAGCTCCTTAGAACAATCTGTAGCACGCCTTTATTCTATAAATAAGAGTCCCGGGCTCGATTCCCGGTTGAAATATTTAAAGTTTATGAAATTAGTGATTCACTTTCTAGAGTGATAAATTAAGGGCAAGGAAATTGGGGTTTGTGATTGTTATAGAATTAAACTGGTTTAAAAGTCTTACTTATGTCTTAACACCGCGCCTTACTACCCGTTCGGTGTATACGTCTATGTACTAACTAAACAAATGTGCTAGGGATTAGGAAGGTTTAATTTATAGGAAGCTAAACCGCATTTGCATGTGGGGAGAGTGGAAAACAATTTAGGAAAAAGCCCCTTCACTGCACCATACTGGGATCGAGCCCCGACCTCCCCATCTTCGGCAGTCTAGTCCAACACGAGAGTAGCGCGTTAGAACACGCGACCACTGAAGTGGGTATTTGAAAGTCGTCTACTCTGAAATTGCACGTTAAATAATTCCAGTTTTAATGTTACAACGTTACCTACTTGGTGAAGATATCTTGAAAAGCGGGCTGCATCTTAACTTGACGCACCTAAGCACTCTAAGTACTATCACAATTAAACACCAATTTATGAAATAAAAAGAGAGGGAAGAAAATGAGCAGTTCGTTCTGTGAAGATCATTGTTTACCTGTTGATAACACTTACCTTTACCATTCTACTATTTACACCTGGACAACAATAACTTGAATTTCAAAATTACCTTTTTCTTGTTTCCTATTCTCGATAATCATGTGCTTCCATGGACTTTTGTAATATGGATTCTGCCAGAAAGGTTCCTACTAGTCATTTTCGTGAATAAACCAAATAGCCTGAGCTGTGGACGAGCTAAAAAAATTCTCTTACAAAAAACATTCTTAGAGATGAAAAATTAGAATTTTTTTATGATGGTGTAAGACCATTTTTAGGATTATTTATGAACTTAAGGGTTTTTGTTTCAATGTTATATCTTTAAAAACCCACCGAATCAATCGTAAATACATTAACACAATAAATCCTATCTCGACCTGCTGTGACGTCACAGATAGGCAACGTCCTTAACTACCATAACCACAAAAATCAATAATCTAAAAGAGTACTTTTTTTAGCACGGCGTCTTACTACCCGTTCGGGCTATATTGTTATGTACTAATTACGCTAGTGGATTAAAAATTAGGGAGGTTGAATTTGGAGGAAGTGAGCCCGCATTTGCGTGGAGGGAGAGTGGACTTTTTTTTTTTTTTTTNAAAAGATATTGTCTCACCATAAATATTGATTTAAAAAACCTTCCGTAAAATGAATTCTGACCCCCCCCCCCTTCCTTGTAGGAAAACATAAGAAAATACTGAATGCACCACCACCCACCAACCACTTCCCCTAAAATCCCTTACGTAATTTATGAAAGGTCCCTTAGGTAAGACATGTGTTTATGATAATCGTTCTTCAATCCCTGTCGGTTAGTTTATAATTGACTCGGTTTACGACTCCTCATTATTCCTCCTCCCTGGCAAGTGACGGACTACATGCCAATAATAGTCACGTTAGAGCTTCACGCGATAGGCGAGAATGTTTAAAAAAAAAGAGTTGTTTACATTACTTGTACCTATACAGTCGGTAGAGTGTCTGTCTACTGAGCTAAAGGTCCCGGGTTCGATTCCCGGCATGGCCGAATTTTTTTATAATTGGTGAAATGTGGGTTTATCCTTTCACAATGATGAATTAGCGGCCGGGGACTGGATGTTGTGCTTGTCCTAGTTTTAAGTTAGATTATTAGGCATATGAAGCTTACGACAGGCTTAGCCAGCAGTTAGTGGGAAAATATATGGCTTGAAAAAAAAAAACTGACTCGGGCCACAGGCTTGAAACAGTAATGGATGTAAAAAAAAAAATCTCTACCTATACAGGCATTTATTACGTCAGGGTCACTAACACCTGACACCGACTGAGAGACCATTGCCTACACAACATTCCACTTTACATTAACCAATCAGGATTTAAACCGGAATTTGGAAGAGCTTATAATGAATATTATATGGTTTAACGAACTCTTACTTGCCTGTAGGTGCAATGAACAGAATTAAATTATTTATTTTCCTTTAAGAACTTCTGAAGAAATAATTTAAACTCACTGTTTCCCAAGAAAAGTAGGAATATATTTTATTAATTTATAGTTTTAAAAGAAGGGCTATAGTTCCATTCATCTCAGGAAATATATTAATAAGTTTTCTTAGAAATTAAAATGAATTAAAATGTGGAAGTTTTAAATGAGTTGTTTGTATTTTTTATAAATAATTTTAATATCCCTTATTTGATATATTTCACGACTTCTTCTAACTTAAATGATAATTTTTTTGAAAAAGGTTTTAATATTTCAGTAATGAACGTAATTTTAGTAAAATATAGTTCAGTTATAAACTGAATATTCTAAATGTGAAAAAAACTGAAAATAAATATGTAATAAGTGCATAATGTATAAAACAGATATAATATTTTAAGTATTATTATAAGACAACTAACTATTTATGAAAATTATTGAAAATAATAGATTTAAAAATTGTGAAATTTACAATGATTTAAAACCGTTAAGAAGAACATTTAAGACGTGTTAATAATACAACAATCTAAGATAATACATAATTTAATATAATTAAAATATTAGATGTGAAGTCAAATACAATATCAAAACTACAAAAATCACAGTGTTTTGTTTGTTTTATATAAAGTCGATGTTGGATTACGATAAAATTGAATTCGATGTATTTCGATTTTTGTAAATCAAAAATAACGTATATGTGTTTTGATAACTAATATTTTCTCATCTGATTATTATTCCCTTGTTCCTTGATAATGGATGCTTTTGCTTTCATGCATAATTAAATTCCTTTTAATTTTTTTTACATTCATTACTGTTTCCAGCCTGTGGCTTGGGTCACTTTTATATTCAAGCCATATATTTTCCACTAACAGCTGGTTAGGCCTGTCTTAGTTTCATATGCCTTATAATCTAACTTAATACTAGGACGGGCACAACATCTAGCCCCCGGCCGTTAATTTATCAACGTGAAAGTGTAAACCCACATTTCACCTATGATATATTTTTCAGTCATACCGGGAATTGAACCCGGGACTCTTAACTCAGTAAACAAACATGCTACTGACTGAACTTAGGTGTTGGATAATTGCCTTATAATTATTTAAAATGTTATTATTGTTTTATACATTCTACACTTATTACATATTTCTTTTAAATATTATATAAGTTACCTTTTATTCTGTTAAATTTATAACTGAAATATATTTTCTAAACTATTCTTAAAATGTAATGCTTCGTAATACAGGTTTATAAAGTATTAAAAGTATAATCTTCGTCACAAACTGTGGCATAAACTGACTAAAACTGTACATTTAAATTGATTTAGGGGGTGAATGTCGATGCTAAGAGAGTATATGATTCGGTCGTTGGTAGATTAACGTAATGGTGTGTACAACTTATTTTAGGGCACTGGAAACAAAATACGGCTCAACTCATGAGCATACAAGTAATAAGATGCAGGCTACTCACACATCTCCTGGCCCAGCACCCAAGTCTCAGGTGGGCTGTTCACCTCCACCAGCACTGTCGGGGTGCACACCAACAGCACCATCAGGTCGGCGACGCTCAGGTTCAGCAGAAAGATGTTGGTCGAGTTCCTCATGTCTTTGCTCTTCAGGATCACCAAGGGCACCATCACGTTCCCGACGACTCCGACCCCTAGAATGAGTAGGCACAGCACCATCGCTGTCGTGCGGATGTAGCCCGGAAACACAGGAACCCCGGTACCGCCACCGTCGTCGTCCGAGACGTTGTGAGGTGCCTCCTCCGAGACGTTGAAAGGCGCCTCACCCCAGTAAAAGTAGGGCTGCGTCATGTTGTAGTCGTCGGCGGAGGCGGTGACGGAGGCCAGCGCGGAGAGCATGAAGTTGGCCAGGGTGTAGGATCGTCTGTTTCCAAAGTGACGAGGGTGGTCGTGGGACGACAAGCACCTTCGGGTTTTTCACGACGGTCTGTCTTGTCGGAAAAGGGCTTCGTGAACCGGTTAACGTATTGACTCGGTTACCACACCGTTTTCTGGTCCCTTCCGCAACCCTTTTGTTCCTGTTCTGATGAAAGCGGTCTTGGGACCATAAAAGCGCTGACCTTAGAGGGTCACATAGCTCCACCGTTGTGGTCAAACTTATTTTACTCTACAACATCAACGGTTGGAAAAAGTGAAACTAGATTTCGTAGCACGTTCAGGTAAATGTTATTTTAACAAATCAAAACCTGCAATAGAATCAGTTTTGTAAACATTACTAGACTTTTTTGGTCCCTGTGACGCGTCACAATATATTAAAGCAAACTTTTCCAATTCCCAGAGGTAATTTATTTAAAGGTATGAGAATCACTGTAAGTCTTCTTTAGTTAATGTTTAATTAAACAATTTTACGATTGCGATGATAATCCAAGGAAAGGTTTGTCCCTTGAAGACGCAAACGCAGCTCACTTCCATAGCACGAAAGACATTTGCATCAAGACATTGTTTACATCACTGAGTATCGTTGTAGCAACTTATCATGGAGATAAAAATACGAATAGTCTTCTTTTTCGATCTCATGTCCAAACAATGACCACTACCTACTTTTGACTAGAATCGGTTTATTAAGATTAAACATGCGTATACAAAAAACAATCACGACATCAGAACGGTAACACTTGAAATACAATCAGCATAGGGAGAGAGGATCCACCGGTCCGAAGCTATATATTGGAACTGACGGCTGAGCACTGAACAAAGTTTGAGTACAATTAGGACATCGCGTGTGTTTTATTTGGCACGACAGAGACAATTCCCGCAAACGTCAGACCCATCATTGCACCGTTTTGTTGGAAAACCGCCTGTTGTAAGAGAAGGCCTACCTTCCCTGGAAGATCTATACGCCTTGCTCGTTTGTGTGAAACTACCAAGGATAGAAAGAAGATGAATGTTTTTCCTGCAATAGGTCACCCGAAGAGCTCTCCTTACCCCCTAGTCATCCAGTTATATAAATAAAAAAAAACCTTACGAACGTGAGGAAAGAAAAATGGGGTCTCACTTTACCGTGATCTATATCCTGGTTGTTTAAACAGATCTTGAAAAGGGAGTAAAAGGGGGGCGGGGGGGTCCACTCAGTTCCCCTTGATATGTCATTCATTCAAGTGAGTGAGGTCCACTTCACACGAGGGCATCCTTCCACGCGTTGCGCAACAGTCGCGGTCGACGAGTTGGTCTGATTGGCACTTGGTTTCTCGGTAACAGGGAGCGGGTTCCCCCCATGACCAAGCTCGGAAACAAACACAACCTTCTGAACTCGATGCAAGAGTAAAATGTACTTACAATCATCGTTGATATTAGTCACCGATTGAACTTGATTGGTTCAATTTACCGTCAGCGATTTATCGTTGTTTTGGAGTTTTAAACAGTCGTACACAAGATTTGAATAATTCATGCTGGAAAGGACTGAACGGATTCAAATAGCTGAATTAATTTAGTATATATATGTATATATATTTATATATTTTAATTCATCTCCTGTAACATTAAGGAAACATAATTTGGATAGAATTGAGGATTCAGAAAAAATAAAACAGAATAACAGCTTTATATTGGACTGGATTATTTATTCTATGAATCACACACGATTTATTTGAAGCCATTTTGGACCAACGTAATCTTTTGTTGACTATTTATTTATATAAATATATCTTCTTTGATTTAATGACTTTGTCTACGTCTAGTCTTATAGATTTTGTAAATGTATTAAGCGTCTAGCCAATCCACAATGTGTTTTCAATGTCCTTTTTTTATGTTAAGGTTGTCTATTTTGATGTTTAAAAACTTTAAGCTTTTTAACAAAAAATATTATCATCTCCGTAAAAAAAACACCTCAGGATGAACTATAATATAACTACACAGCTCCACAATCGTTGTCACTAAAATTTATTTTGAGCTTAATTTCCGTAATCTGAAGATAACATGGCTTTTAAGATAAATCTAAGCTTTTAGTCTGTACATAGCCTAAATGTTAACTATTTCTTATAACTTTAAAAGAACTCATAGTTTTCTTAAGAAAGAGAGACTTTACATTTGTCCAAGGCTATGTTTAACGGCTTATTTACGTTACGAAGCGATAAAGTGCATTTTAAAAATCTATTGAAAAGCAACAGGAATAGTAATTACGATCGCAAAAATGTTCACACATTTTAACCATTTCTTTGCTTGCTTTTTTCTTTTCTTTTTTTACATTTACATAAAAATGTCTTTCACAATTCAATTCTCATTTGTTTGTTTTTTGTTTCTTTTACTATTTCTTTTACTCACATTGCTTTTGTAGATACCGGGTATGTTGATTCACAGACATGTTTTTTTTTTCCTTTAGGTTTAATTTAATCAGCTCTTCCCTTTTCTGTATAAAAGTAGACGACCTAACACTGGCCAGTGACTCTCACAAAATGTAACGACGATAATAATTACACATAGCGGTGAAAATTAATTGAATGACGGGACATATTTCTTTATAAATCACTTATATGCCACACGAATTAATCACGTCGACGTACATGTAGAATGTCCCCTGAATGTATAGACGAAATTTAATCAATTGCTTTTTTTAACAAATGTAAGTACAATTATATTATTCTTAACAACCCTCTTTCCCCTTCTAGAATGACTAGGAAATTAAAAAAAAATACTATTATCAACTATAAACGTTGATTTTAAAATATACTTGTATTCAAGTATAAATGGTTTGAGTTTGGTTTGTGTTAATTAATGAATAAATCGTTTTTGAGAACCGGGAAAAGTTCGTTCAAAATGTTTCACATTTCAGGGGGGTTGACTAACTCTTTTAAGAACTAACAATTATAACTCCACGTCCTGAAATTTACTAATAATCAACAAGTTGATCGCCGCTAGAAACGAATCGGTCCCATGTTTCAATAGATAATAATGTGTCGGGGATTACCGCACGTGAGGGAGAGAATGACGAGATTTGCCCTATTTGACGGAGTGACATGTCCATAACACGTCCGCTTCGACCGGAGACCGGCGAACAACTGAACCAGTCGAGTTTGTCTTTCACACAGACGCGAGCGCGGGAACCGCTTTGGATGCGGCATAGAGCAGCTTCCCCCTCAACGCCCGCTCTCTACTAACCATTTCTAAAACATTACCACTCGGTAGCAACCGGCTAGATGTTGGAAACGCACTGTCTTTATACGTGTTTCTCACACGCCTATTAGTACCTGGAATATACTGATCAACGTTCATCACTAAAAAAGACCAAACGCTACATTTTACGGCCAGGATCTAAACTGAAAAACTTGCCAACACTCGTACAGATTAAAAACCCATTAAGAAGACTACACACAACTACAAAAATAATACAAACCCTTGCATAAAATAATCACTCAAAATTAATCTTTGAACGAGTTACGCCCACTTCTATCTCCAACAAGTTTTATTGCACCTTTAATACCTATTCAAAAAACATGAGGCAGCTACTCTAAAAAAAAACTGGTGTTATTCATTCATTCATACATTCATAAAAAAACCTATAATCAAATTAAATTTGATAATATTACAAGCAATTATTAAGTATTATCCACTTCTGTAGCCGAAAATTCTAATGCGCTACTCTCATGTTGAATCAGATTGCTGATGATGGGGAGATCGAGATTCGAATCTCAGTCGGGTGTGCTGATGGTGATTTTACCAACATGGTTTTCCACTCTCTCTCTCTCTCCATGCAAATGCAGGTACACTTCTTATACATATAACCGTCCTCAGCCCTAAAATCATTAGCGTAATTAGTACATATCCGTATGGGTAGTAAGACGTGGTGCTAAAAAAAATAGGAATCACATGTTTTAACCACTCACCTAACACATCAATGATTACGTATTGTCGTTGTTGATGATTCGACCGAGTAAAATGTTCTACACTCTCATGAAACTAAACCCCAAAGGGTGCGTCCATTTTACACTGTCAACTATAAGTCTATTATTGTAGCCTTTAGATTTTAAAAATGGAAAATGGAAATTCAATTCGTCTAGGTAAGGGATGGCAACTCAATGGCACATGGCATAAAATACAATGGTCTGTGTCGTTTTCTGGAACTACTTCTATATTCTGTCTAAGCTTATACTCACTATCACCCTTCACCTTTAATGACCCTTTATCATGTCAATAAGAAAGAGGGGAAAGAAAACTATTACAAAATTTCTCAGTTCAAGGTAAAGAAGAATGCTCACTGCTAGTTCTCAAATATCCTAAGATTTTCTGTTGTAGACCTTTAAAGAAATTACTTTATTTGTTAGAGAAAGGCTAATTCTAGAGCCCTTTTTCCTCAAGACTACCCTCATAGCTTAGCAAAGTAATACATCGATGTACAGTATGTGTTCAAAGAAATATGAATAGTTATTGTGTTAGGATTTACTTGGAGTAAACTTTGTATGGGGCACGTGGAATAAACTGTCAAATTCATCTAATCTTGTTATCTACTGACCAGGATGTCGGAGGTTCAAATTTCGGTCAGGTATAATATAAGTGTTTATCTCTCAATGGATTTTCTACTTTCCCTTCAAGCAAATACTTGTACGTTTCTTCTAAAATCATCTCTTCTTCGTCCGTATCTCATTAATGCAAATATGCGGACAGCTCGGACGGACAGTCAAAACAAATTAAGGGTACAAGGGAAATAGGGAGAAAGTCACACTATACATATTTTCCAGGACTACAACTTTTCTATCTCAAACTCCATAAGGGGCCCAGCAAATACTTCTTTTAAATTAATTTAAATTTGACAGAAACCTCTTTTAACCATGATCTAAAGTGTATTAGAAAGGTCTTGTGATTGTCCAATGGAAACACTAGCTCAAACTGAACTTTCCCCCTATTTCTCCTGTAGCCTTCAAATATCAAATAGGCTATATATAATGTAATGAACGTGGGTGATGTTTTTAACGAGAATAGTACCACCCACACCTTCGTGTCTTGAGCTTCGCGAGCACGCATGACGATACCACTGAGGATATAAAGTGACCAACTCCAACAAAGACAAACAATTTAGTTTTTTACCTTGTTATTTTAAGAAACATTTCGTTGGTCGAATGGTCTAAGTCAGGAGGTTCCAACCTCAAAGTGCCCGAGGAACTCAATTTAATACAATATCCTAATGGCGGGCCGGATCATAATTGGATAATTTTAGTTAAGTTATGCAAAAACGAGAAGAGGTCTTTAATAATTGTGAATGAAATAAGAAGTAATGATTTAAACATGTTTAATAACACGCTAGCCGCTTCAGTGGATCCAAATGGTTTAAGGCGTCACTCTCGTGTTTCCCCGACCTGCTGATCAGGGTTCGAGTCCCAATCGGATGTAATGATGGTTTATTGGTTTTCCATTCTCTCTCCACGCGGATTCGGAAACACTTCCTCTTAGTTCAGCCTTACTCGTCCATAACATATCAGCGTAACTATTAAATAACAAATTGGTTAGTAATACGTGGTTCTAAAAAAAAATTACGAGAAATATACAATTTGACCAAAATTACCAACTAAATCACTTCATTAAAGTTGGTTTTATGTTTGCATTGCCAATTTTATTACTGTTCATCTGACAGATTCGCAGCTTACAATAATTCAAGGAAATAGTATGAAGAGAATGAACTGTAAAAAAAAATTGTTTAACTTAGAGAAAAGCTGAATAGCTGTTGATAAACGAAACTTTACTTTAGATCCACTTTTGTTTCCAGCCTGAGGCCTGGGTCAGTTTTTTATTCCACCCATATATTTTCCAGTAACGGTTGGCTAGGCCTGTCATAGCTTCGTATGCCTTATAATTCTAACAAGACTAGGACAGGCACAACATCCAGTCCCCGGCCGTTAATTCATCTTTGTGAAATGGTAAAGCCACATTTCACCAATGATACATTTTTCGGCCATGCCGGAAATCGAACCCGGGACCCTTAGATCAGTAAAGAGACACGCTACCGACTGAACTAAGGTGTCGGATTGATAAATGAAACTAGTCTGTAATTTGAACCGTGACTTCCATAATTATTATTTTATCATCGCGTTTGCACCTGTCCAGGTTATATGAATATATGATAATTACTCTAATGTGGTAGGAATGATGAAGGAAGCGTTTTAGAGGTTATCTACCCGCATTTTCATGGAAGAAGAGTGGGAAACCATATAGGAAACACCACTCTGATTAGACCAGGCCAGGATTGGAGCCCCGATCTCCCCATTTTCAGCAGGCCAGTCTTACACGAAAGTGAGGCCTTAGACCAGGGTTCCCCAATTATTTTTGATGGAGGTCCACTTTAAAAACTCGACATACTTCCACGGTCCGGCAAAACTTTAACAGTGACTCAAGTTTAAACGCTATAGGACTACACTAATTCAAAAACGTGACTTTCTTTCCTTTTAGTTATTTTACTTATTTATTATTGCTAGGCCTTTCGTGTCTATTATCCGCCCACCACCGAAATAGCATCATTTCTTCTGTTTATCGCTATCTCTTCAAGATCCTTAAAATGTATCTGCGGTCCGGATGTGGACCGCGGTCCACCATTTGGTGACCACTGCCTTAGACAATTTGTCCACTGAATCGTGCTATCCGGAATAAAAACATAGCACGTCAGTAAAGCACGCCGGCGCTAAGCTAGATTTACACGATAAACTAATCCATATCAATAAAATGTAAGTATTTGTAATGCTCTATGAGTGTTCGCTTTCATAAATTAAGGTTTTATATACATCGGCAGCGTCAAGCAAGAGGTTACCACGCCAGACTTTCAAACCACAGGTCTGTATTAGATCCCGGACAGCTACAAGAGGGATGTGTTTACATTTACAATTACTTACCTTCTCATTATCACGTGAATGTTGATGCCGATTCTTAAAATATACTAATTTCATCTTATTTCCTGAAGTACCCGGGAAGTCTGCGGACAAAGGATGCCTACTACACCAAGGAAATTAGGTTGAGGATCGCCATGGCTTAGGAACCTTTCAACAGAAAGAGGTTAATGCTGACCAGCAAAGCTGAGTTTGTAAATGGGGAAGAAACTGATGAAATGCTACATTTGGAGGAGCATAGCACTGTATGGATTAGAAACTTGGACTCATAGGAAGATGGAATAGAAATTCTTGGAGAATATTGAAATGTGGTGCTGGAGAAAACTTGATAAGATCAGGTGGACAGACAGGATGACAAATGAACTAGTCCTAAGAAGAGTGGGTGAAAAGAGAACCATTTTGGATGTAATGCTTCATTACAAAGCAAACTGGATCGGGCACATCCTTAGGAGAAACTGTATTTTGCATGATTTCCTAGAAGGCAAAGTTGAGGGAAAGAGAAACTTAGGAAGAAGGAGGAATCAAATATTGGATGACTTGAAGGAAAGAAGAAAATTCTGGGAGCTGAAGGAGGAGGTAAAGGACAAGGCGTATTGGTGGTCTAAGTGCACTGACAAAAGGAATGGACCTATCGTAAGCCAGAACAAACAACAATAATCTTTTCATTTTTCCCATCACGTCTTGCTATCCATCTGGGATATAGGATGCGCACTCTAATTACGTTATGGGGTATGGATATGGAAGGTAAAATCTATATGAAACTTACCCGCACTTGTTTGGATGAATATTAGGAAATCGTCCAAGAAAAAACTCTTCTGTACGACTGGTTGAGATTCCAAACCAACCCCCCAACCCCTCTCACTGTAAAACCAGACCTCAATAATATTTATCCTTTTTTGTTTTATAAACATTCTATAATCTACATATAAAATAAATTACGTCCAAAATAATGAATGAAAAATAAGTTTTAAATTAACTAATTATTTAATTTATTACTTTAGATTATATATATATATATATATAGGTCTGTGTTATAAATATTACGTACCCCCTAAGATGTCTTCATGTAATCCCAGGGGTACGCGTACCACAGGTTGAATACTGTACTAGATGATCGAAGTAATCTATCTCTTGAACAATTAATTGCACAATAATAGTGAGGCTTAGAAAATTAGAGATTATCTTTAGTTTACGGATATAGACGCTTTAAGTATCATATTCGTAAATTTAGCTGTCACCTGGTCATTGATATCGAGCACGTGATCCTTGGCTTTGAACGACAATGTTCTACCACTGAGCTACCAGGATTCCTACCAGTGATCAGAATCATTTTTCACTCATAATTCATTTACGGATTAAAGTTTAAAACTATGATCGAAGAATGACTCTGATCATCGGTCAATTCCTTGATAGATCAGGGGTAGAGCATTGGTACGCTGATCAAAAAGTCCCGGGTTAAATTCCCGTGTCCAGGTGTCATTTAAATTTACGAATATATTATATGAACCCGACTTTTTTTTTTTTAGCGCCGCGCCTTACTACCTATTCAGGCTATACGCTTTGTATTAATTACGTTAGTGGTTTAGGCATTAGGAAGGTTATATTTAGAAGGAAGTGCACCCGCATTTTCGTGGCGGAGAGTGGGAAAATCATCATGGTAAAACCGCCCTCAGTACACTCTACCGAGATTCAAACCTCAATCTCACTCCCCATCATCGACGGTCTAGTCTACCGCGAGAGTGACACCTTAGACCACAGGGTCACCGAAGTGGGTAGCCTGAAATATAATCCAACTGTCTACCGATGTGTGTCATGTAAGTATCTGAAATCAAGTTCCAAAGTTAGGGAGAATGAATGTTAGGAATAATAATAATAATAATAATAATAATCGTGCGAATTGTTGGTAGTTATATGATTTTACTTTTGAGCGCATTGTTCTTTGTGACGTACCTCCCCCTCCTCCTTCTGTATCTCCCACTTAACTGGGTCCATTCACAGTCCGGTAGTGTGTGGGAGGAGGGAAGGAAGATAGATATAGGAGGACAGTCCGATGGGGCACTCAGTCCTCGGGACACTTGACACCAAGAAGTTTGAATGGTACTTTCACCCTTAAAGTGTAAGAAGGACAAAAAAAAACATATTTGTCTCATAAACAGAAATTGGAAATAAATTCTATAAAAACTAAATGTTACGACACAATAGTAAATATGTTTTCATATAGTAGGTTATATTGTAATTAGGAACAAAAATTTAAAAATTCTGTGACCAGTAGGCCCAATCAACCCTTAAATATTCTTTCCCAAGGAGAAAATCTGTTGATTTGATACTAAAGTCTATTAATATATAAATAATAGTTCTGAACAGAATTATTAGAACGTACTTGAAAATCTTCATATTTTCCAAAATCATTCATCATAAACTAAACTCAAACAATTTTTTTTAAATCTTATTTATCATGTAAGAGTCATTTTAAAAATATTTCAAACGTTCGAAAACCACTCATTAGTAAATTACCATTGAATTAAATCATTGTTAAACATTACGTAAAACATTCTGAAGATATCAACTTTTAAAAATTGGTAAAGCAATTTCCAAAAAAAGTTAAATTTTCTAAAACCAGTCATCAATAAACTAGCTTTAGTTTTAGGTCAAATATTAAATGATTTGATCTCGAGGCATGACCGACCATATAACATATAAATATTAAGTTTGGACTAAATATATCAAACTGTTTTGGTGGTAGCCCCAGGAACAAACATATTGAAACCCCCATTTTTGAGTTTTTTAACCAATAAAACGTCAACAATCATCATAATCTCAGTACAACGAAAGTCCACGATTACAGTAGGCCTAATTATTTTATATGAAAAGTAAAAATGGAACTGTGGAAATCTATAAAATCTATAAATTAATGTATTACTCACTTCGGTTGTCGAATAGTCTAAGGCGTTACTCCCATGATAGGCAGTTGATGGTGGAAATGTCATGGCTCAAATCCCGGTTGGGTGTACTGAGGATAGTTTCCCCTAAATGGTTTTCCACTCCCCCTTCCCGCAAATGCGGGTCACATCCTCTAAATTTAGCCTTCTTCATCAGGAAAATCCCAAACTATTATTAACCGTACTTTAAATATAACGTTACCATTGGTAGTTTAGATACCATTTATACTGAAATAAGTACATTTTTATTTAGTTTTTGCCACACTTAGAAGAGCTTTTATTAATCTTAATGGGTACTAAATACTCCAGAAAGTAGTTTTTTCTTATTTAAATTTCCAATCTCATATAAATCACGAAATAAAACCACTACTATTAAAAATAAAACCCTCCCTGACTCGACACAAAAATAAAGTAATTTATCTTCTTAAAACAAACATATATCCTAATGTTTATGTTCCTAGAACTTGTGATTTAATTTAGTTAAGCTGCCCCTCTATCCTCTTACCTTTCCAGCCTCTTTCTTACGTATAAATACTTTTATTTTATAAAATATAGAAAAAAAATTAATCACTCAACTCAACGTTTGATATTTTATCAAAGTATAGACACATTAGATTACAGACGTTGGGTTGGAAGATTAAGCAAAGCCTACTCCATTACATTAAGTTAGGTACCGAAGATAACTTTGAAACATTAATGTTTGAAAAGATTACCTTCAACTTTATTCTAAAATATAAATAGTAATCCTAGCAGCAGTTTCAAACAATAACTACTCAAAGAACCCCTTTTTTACTTTCTCTCTATCTTACAGGTAGAGAAAGTATGGTGATCGTCAAAAAAATCGAACTCGAGATTTTGATGAATTTTGACGTTTCATGACTTCCTGAATCCGAAAAAGTGGTTTTTGAATTTCCGTCTGTCTGTCTGTCTGTCTGTCTGTCTGTACCTCCAACTAGAGCCTAAACTATTTTACCGATTGAGCTGAAACTTGATATCTAGGGTTTTCATAGGGTTGCCCCGAGGGGTTTTTGGAATTGGATATCTACCCCTAAAATTAAGGGTAGTTTACTGAAGGGAAAAAAGAGAAAAAGTCGATTTTCTCAAAATCGGCTCTAACGATTTTGATTAAATTTCATTTATGAACATTAATAAATATTCCAAACAAAATGGCTACTCTCAATATTTCGGCAAAATGGCTTTAAGGGCTCCGGTCTGATGCGTAAATTAACATTTTTTATAATAGCTCCGAAACTATTTGAGATATGAAATTACTTAGCATTACAAATATGTATATATATTTATAATACAAATATTTTATTCGAAACATATTTTTATAAAATCAATAATTTTCAATCTATACGCAATTATATATATATTTTTAGCTTTTTGGACATTAAAGCTTAAGTATTGCGATCGTAAAAAAAACTAACCTGAAATGTTGATGGATTTCGACGTCTCATGACCCCCCGAACCCTAAAAAATAGTCTTTGCAATGCCGTCTGTCTGTGTGTCTATTAAAACTTAAAATTAAGGGTAGTTTACTGAAGGGCAAAAAGAGAAAAAGTCGATTTTCTCAAAATCGGCTCTAACGATTTTGATTAAATTTCATTTATGAACATTAATAAATATTCCAAACAAAATGGCTACTCTCAATATTTCGGCAAAATGGCTTTAAGGGCTCCGGTCTGATGCGTAAATTAACATTTTTTATAATAGCTCCGAAACTATTTGAGATATGAAATTACTTAGCATTACAAATATGTATATATATTTATAATACAAATATTTTATTCGAAACATATTTTTATAAAATCAATAATTTTCAATCTATACGCAATTATATATATATTTTTAACTTTTTGGACATTAAAGCTTAAGTATTGCGATCGTAAAAAAAACTAACCTGAAATGTTGATGGATGTCGACGTCTCATGACCCCCCGAACCCTAAAAAATAGTCTTTGCAATGCCGTCTGTCTGTGTGTCTATTAAAACTTAAAATTAAGGGTAGTTTACTGAAGGGCAAAAAGAGAAAAAGTCGATTTTCTCAAAATCGGCTCTAACGATTTTGATTAAATTTCATTTATAAACATTAATAAATATTCCAAACAAAATGGCTACCCTCAATATTTCGGCAAAATGGCTTTAAGGGCTCCGGTCTGATGCGTCAATTAACATTTTTTATAATAGCTCCGAAACTATTTGAGATATGAAATTACTTAGCATTACAAATATGTATATATATTTATAATACAGATATTTTATCCGAAACATATTTTTATAAAATCAATAACTTTCAATCTATACGCAATTATATGAATTTTTTTAACTTTTTGGACATTAAAGTTTAAGTATTGCGACCGTAAAAAAAAACTAACCTGAAATGTTGATGGATGTCGACGTCTCATGACCCCCCGAACCCTAAAAAATAGTCTTTGCAATGCCGTCTGTCTGTGTGTCTATAAAAACTTAAAATTAAGGGTAGTTTACTGAAGGGCGAAAAGAGAAAAATTTGGTTTTCTCAAAATCTGCTCAAACGATTTTGATTAAAATTCGTATCTAGGCGTTGATTAAGATTATAAATAAACTGGCTATTTTCATTTTCCTATGAAAATGATTTTTAGGGTACTTTACAGAAGCGTTAATTTCCGTATCTCCACAACTATTGGAGAAACTAAACAACTTATCATTGCAAAATTGTAGGACTATTAGAAATAAAAAACTTTTATTTGACATATATTTTTATAAAAGCAGCAGTTTCTGAGATATTTGCAAATATATTAATACAATTTTGTGAGCTTTAGTTGTAAACATATACTACTTAAGTCTTAACGCAATAATTCTCCAATGCCATAGAGTAATTAAATATAAGTATCTAAAAAAGTATGTTATTTTTCCTTAAATCTCTTAGGAGAAATGTTTGCATAGCAATGATCTATCTCCATTTTAGACTCAATAGTCAATATTTACATTTTTTATTGGTCAAAATGTATAAATGAATAATTAAATATCAATGCGATGACTTGAAGATCTGCAACACCTTATAAAATGTTAAAATTTTAACCAGAAATCGAAATTTTAATACGAAGTGTTGACCCTTGTGGAAGACATTAAACTGTTTGAAATGCTCTTAGGTGGACAAAGATGCGCCTCTTTTCTCATTGATTATATATCATTGTATATTATTTTATGCGTGTTCTTATGTGGAGTGGTGATGATACAATGTACATTATTCCGTTCAGAAATCTTACGAGTTTATAGAAAGAGAGAGAAAGTCTGTGCGGTATGCCGTACCATTTATTTAGATATAGGATATAAAGAATAAATGCAATACAAAAATTTACACCAAAATGTCGGTTTCTTTACCTAATTTGGTGTCATATTGTCTACTGAATAAAGGGCCCCAAGTTTAATCCTTGGCAGGGCAAAATAACTTCTCATTGGTGAATTTTAGGTTGACGGGTAATGTTCCTATTTTAGATTTAATCTAGTTTGTAAGTCGTTTGTTGATGTAATAAGTTTGTTCAGAAAGTACACGCTAAATATTCATAATTACAGAAATATTGGGTTTCAGCAAAAGTTTCACACGTTTTAATTTGAAAACTTTATGTAATTAATAATAGCCAAAATAAAATTAAGATTAGTCAACACTCACAGTTATTGCTTAGCCTAGTAACATTTATGTTTCAAGGTCATTTTCTTTGGGGATTTATATTTCTTCCTGCACCTCTCAATAGTTATGTGCTCTCTAATATGTTTAATCGACACTGAACTACCTGAACAGACACTATAATTATGTTATCGAGAAAAACCTGTGTTAAAATATCAGTTACTTTAAATTACACACATATAAAACCCATCTGTTTTCTCTAGACAACTAAACAAAGTCAGTCAGCCATTAGTTCTGGTCCAACGCCAGCCAGATTCTCGTTTAAAATGCTGGAACTCGTTCATAGAACCGTAGTTTTGTTACCTACTGAAAATAGCACTCTGTGGGAATGTTATTCAACACCATGTGTCCTTCATGGAACCGTAATTTTGTTCTTGACTTAAAATAACATTTTGAGGGAATGTAATTCAGCTTAATTGTCCTTCATAGAACCGTAGTATTTTTACTTAATGAAAATAACACCCTGCAAGAATGCCATTCATTTCCATGCGTCCTTCATAGAACCGTAGTTTTGTTATCGACTGAAAATAACATCTTGTGGGAATGTTATTTAACATAATTGCCTTTCATAAAACTGTAGTATTGTTCTCAAATGGAAAAAAAACACCCTATAGGAATGTCCTTCAACACAATCGTCGTCATATAACCGTAGTATTATTTCCTACTGAAAATAACGCAATGTCCTTCAGCACAATTGAACCTCGTATAACCGTAGTCTGACTCCTCACCGAAAATAACAGCCCGTGGGAATATAATCCAACACACTGAGTTTCATTTAAACTCACGGTTGTGTGGGAAGCAAAATACCATATTGGAAATAATAATACCTTGAAATAATTAATCTCCACTCTTATCGTGATGTGCTTTGCTAGTGGATTTTGTAAGATAGCAAATAATATCATAATTCTGTTCGGTACAGCCTTTTGATGTCATTAAAAATACTAGTAATTTAAGACTTAGCCATCTTAACTTCTTATAAAATAGAAAGTAGCTCATAAAAATCTGTTTGGGTTTATGGTGTCAAATCTGAATGCTTTAAAATATGGATATTTAAAAAAATAATTTTACTTAATGTTAAAGTGTTAAAGAATGGCATGTGGAAAAAAACTAGATGGGCCAAAAATAGTTGTGGAATAAACGAAATATAAATATTATAGCTCCTATTTCGTTAATATTAATCATTAGAACACAAAACTGTGGGCACGTGACAGTGTCGTATGGTCTGGTTTGCTGGTCATGGGTGTATTGGGGCGATTGGTGATTTTTTTCTCTGTTTTTGCAATCTTCTTGTAAATAAGTTCTGGTACACCCCAATTTTCTTGTGAAATGTACTTATATGACAGTATAATATGTTACCAATCTACTTTAATGACAAATCATATATCAAGTAATTTGATCTTCAGCTGTCATTTTTGATAGATATTGATACGTAGTTATAGTTTGACCGCAAAAAATTTATTTATCATTTTCAAAGTCGCCCCAAAAGTCAATTCGTAAGAAAATTAAGGTATAGCTTACATCCAGGCCTGTCCTTAGCAGACGTGGGGCACTGGGTAGACTTTGTGGGGCACCCAGCTACCTATCTTGTCCCCCTCCTCCGCCTTCCAACCCCCAAGAAAATACCTAAGAACTTAATTTGTTTTAATGTTATCACAGTAGTTTGCACCCTTATGCCAATTTTCAGCCGTATAAGTTATCAGAAAATATCCTAAAAGGTAATATAAGAGCTGATTTCTCTCCAACCCTCGGTCCGATTTTCTTCCTCAACGAACATGATCTGAATAGAGGTACAAAGAACAAATGTGTTGAGTTTGAATTAAATCGGTAAATGCGTTCAAAAGTTATGTTGAGACGTATCCACCACAGACAGATAAATGCAAATCGGTGGAGTTAAAACGGAGAGCTCGTGTCACTCCTTCAATAAATCAAATCAAATTATTATATTTTAATTTGTTTATAGTTTCTGACAGTATATGCTAGATCGCCTATAGAGGGAGACTAATAGACGAGCGTGCAATTAAAAGTTCCCCATCCCAAATTGTTTATTTTCCCTTGTCACCTAAGCAAGCGCAGGGGCCCCCCAAATCGCAGGGGCCCTTTACGGTTGCACCGTTCGTATACCCCTAAGGGTGGCACTGAGCTTATAATTCCTCATAAGTATGAATATTAATGTATACCTTGCCAGTATTAAAACTCATAGCATGGAAAATAAATTTAAAATATCTGCAACAACTGATGTTTAGCCATCTAATATTCTACTAACTAGTTTTTACACGTATATACATATAGTTATGCGTTTCCACTCACTGAAAATCTGGCACACAAATTCTAACAAACCAAATTTGATATACAGTCCATATTTTTGCTAGCGATATTTCAACAAGTTATTCTAAATCCAAATTATCATGTGTTTTTTTAAATACTGCATATTTGCATAATTTAAGTAAGATACTATTCAGGGTAATACAATACTAGCAATGTTTATATATATCAGTATTCAGGTAAAAAGTAAACAGATTAAAATCGCATATTAATAATTAACTTTTTTACTCTGACAATATTTCAAATATATTATTAAATATCTATATAATTTTGGTTATATTGAACGTAATCTTGATGTCAGAAAATTGTAAAATAAGTTGACCCTGTTCATATGTCCATTGGTTTGCACGATGTACACTCCGTTTAACCTGAATGAAAGTTAAGTCATGTTTCCACTATGACGTAGTTCAAGGTGGCCCAACGTTTTTCATCCCAAGGATTAAATCTGACCATCATGTTTGCACCGCGGGCCGAAGATTTATTTGGTAATCCCATCAACTTAATATAAGCCTACAAACAACACTCAATAAACAATTATTGTTTTCAATAATTAAACTGTATTTTTGGTTGGTAGAATCTTCCAAATTTTACTGCCACTAAAATGTTTGTTTATCTCTTAAAAAAATATAGTATGAAATATTCAAGCACACACATTTTCACAAAACAACTTAGAATTATATATATATTAATTTTTATTAATCGAATAAATGCATAATAAAAAGAAATCGTGACCTTTTAAAATAAGTGTTTTTATTTGAATCGTTAGATGTTTAATATTTGCCACCGAAGGTTTTCCTTTAATTTTTTTTTCTAGAGTCTAGAATAACACGAGGGCCAAATTTTCATTGAGTACGGGCTGTCATTTGTACCACGCTGACGAAGCTTATAATAGAGGGCCAAATTTTCATTAGAGTACGCGCTGTCAGTTGTACCACGCTGACGAAGCTTATAATAGAGGGCCAAATTTTCATTGAGTACGCGCTGTCAGTTGTACCACGCTGACGAAGCTTATAATAGAGGGCCAAATTTTCATTGAGTACGCGCTGTCAGTTGTACCACGCTGACGAATCTTATAATAGAGGGCCAAATTTTCATTGAGTACGGGCTGTCAGTTGTACCACGCTGACGAAGCTTATAATAGAGGTCCATAGTTTAACCATCATGGTAAGACATTTAAGGGTAAATTAAGTGTACTTAAACACTCTACAGACTGCAAATCACAACGAATTGACACCAATATTTTGTTATTTGTTTTGTCTACAATGAAAATAGAGCAGCCCTATTGAAATCTACTACTGACATCCAAGTCATTAATATTTTTTTTAAATCCTAATTGTTGTTCTTTAGCATCACGTCTTACTTACCCATTCGAGTTATACGCCTAAGTATTAATTACGCTAATGGTTTTAGGGACTAGGAAGGTTATATTTAGAGAAAGTGTACCTGCATTTGCATGGAGGAAGATTGTAAAACTATTTTGAAATAAACACCCTCAGTACACCCGACCAAGACTCGAACCTCGATTACCCTATCATCGGCAGTCTATAGTCTACTGCGAGAGTAGCGCGTTAGGACCATGCGGCCACCGAAGAGGCTTAATTTTAATTGTAGTACGAGGGTCAATCAGAAAAAAAAAGGGTTACACGTCCTATTAACTAGCATTGCGTTGTAACTGAAAGCTCAAATGCCACATTAGAGCTTTCAATTAGTGGCCTAGTCACTAGAGGGCTCTAGTTTTCACGGTTGTGTCATTAGCATTAGAGAAAAATGTGATTTCTCATCATACTATGAATTAGTTTTAGTTAGGAGTCGATTGAGCTATGCTTGTTTGGCCAGAAATGGTTTTCTTCAAAAAATAATGTCCTTATTTTTGTCTTTTTTTATTTTTTATTTTTCCAGGAAAATTTGATTCCTTGTCAAGTTGAAAATTTTATATAGAAATAGTTTTGTGGTAACACAATAGCGTTTAGTATATTTATAGCTATTCTATATATAAGAGTTATGTACAAATATTAGTAGCCTACTAGATGAAAAAAAATAAAAGCAACAAAAGGGATCCACAGCTTTCGTTTTGCCAAGTACTTCTCAAAATATTTCTGAGAAATAAAATACATATGTATATGAACGGCACATAATCCACGCCAAAATTCTAAAGAGAATGTCAGACTCGACCATAATTTATATTGTCAGCCTTTAAACTTTCACAGAAAGTATTATTTTAAGATAGTACTTGCTAATAACTGGTTTAAAACCGGTATGGCTTATCAAGCTCGTCCCGCAAATTGACGCCAATTCTAGTCACTATGAAGTCATGGTTGCGTTCTGTGAACGTGTTCTTCCGAAAAAGCTGTTTTTATCGAGTTCCTGTTGTCACATAAATCTCGATGTAGGTCAAGGAACTCCCCACGGCAGATGGAAACATGACAACTTTGGACGGGAAATATCCGCGTGATTAGTTGGTGTAGCGTTCTGGAACAATAGTCTCGGGTTCAATTATAAATTCAGGTAGATCTCGAGATTATTTTAATTCTTAAATACAATTGTTATTAACTCCTTAATCTAAGGGATAAGGATGAGAAAGGGTTTTAGAGGAAGTATACCTGCACTATGTGGTAAATCAGCACCATTGCATTCGGCCAAGATTAGAACCTGGCCTTTCTATCACTGGCGATCTAATCTTTTGCGAGCCGAGAGCCTTAGACTGTGTGAGATTACAAGCTTATCTGAGTGTTTAGAAATATAAGTAGATGAATGCATGGATGGGGTGGGTGATGAATGGGTTGATGGATGGGTGGATGAATGGTTGGGGGATGGGGTGAGTGGGTGGATGGACGAGTGGGTGTATGAGTGGTTGGTTGGGTAGCTATATTAGTGGGTGTATGTGTGAGTAGGTGGATGGGTGGATGGGTGTGTGGGTGTGTGAGTAGGTGGATGGGTGGATGGGTGTGTGGGTGTGTGAGTAGGTGGATGGGTAGATGGGTGTGTGGGTGGATGGGTGTGTGGGTGGATGAGTGAGTGGGTGGATGAGTTAGTGGGTGGATGATGGGATGGGTGGGTGAATGTAGGGGTGGGTTGATGTGTGGATGGGTGTGTGAGTGGGTGGATGGTTGTGTGGGTGGATGAGTGAGTGGGTGGATGAGTTAGTGGGTGGATGATGGGATGGGTGGGTGGATGCATTGGTGTGTTGATGTGTGGATGGATGGGTGGGCGGGCGGGTGGGTGTATGGGTGTGTGGGTGGATGGAATGTAGATGTGGGTAGGTAGATTGTTAGATGGTGAGTATGTGTATGAGTGGATGGATGGGTGGATAATTGGTTTGATGTGTGGGTGCGTGTATGAGTGAAAGCGACTTGGTAGTTGTATGGATGTGTGTGTTTGTGTGTATGTGAATATTGGTGTAGTTGTGTCAAAAATATGTTTTCAACCGTTTCAGTTCTTGTAATATTTAATTCGATAGGTGTAGCAGTTGAGTCTTCTGACTCTGACTTGGGAGGTCTATGTTCAATCCAGACTGAGTGTATTTAGATTTGATTTTTCAACCAGTGACTTATCTTTCTCTTTTTATTCAGTTTATTGAGAGTTTCCATAGAATTCATAATCCCCATCCGGCGCTGTTAAATATTTAGTGTACATTTTGGATAGTTTGAACTGGCAATAAAACGCATAGTGTTACAAAATACAATAAATATTCGAGTGGTTTTATGTGTCCCATCACCTTGTTCGAGTGCGTAAGGTAGTTGACCACAAGCTTAGAGAAACTTAAGTCGATTCTTTTCTTTTTTTTATGATTATAAATTATATGTTTTCATCATTTAGAACACCACTAATATATTTAAAATTAACTTTCCTGAAACAAGGTCATACCAGCAGATGACTTAAGACTAATACGACCCTCACCGGTGGGCAAGTAGACAAAGTCGCTAGTCTCGTTTGTATAGGATTTCTGAGGACAGAGAGGTTTTTGTTCAAACCATGTACGGGTGCATCTTGGTGGATTTTTCTTGATTATTTCCCACTTCAGTCCAAGAAATTCTGGTACATTTCCTGTAAATTACACCTTCATCATCTCTACTCGTTAATATAAAATATGTGGATACGCTGAAAGGGTATTTAAGACGGGATTCGTGGAGAAAATAAAAGGGATAAGCCCTCGTTCTCAAAATGTATTTGTTAGAAATTTAATAGCGTCCTATTTCCACTCCCCTCACCGCTTTTCTTCCAAGTGAATTCGGGTAGAAAAATAACAAATTTGTAACGGTTACCCTAGTTAAAACAGGAAAAATAATGGTAATATTCATTTTCCTGCAACGTTGTAACCTATAAAAAAAATAGAACACTAGGAAGTTTAATAATAAGATGCTGACCGTATGTTTGCGAATTTGTGGCATAGAGAAAAGAACTGTTTATTAAACAGTGAGGCATGAGGCCTGGACCCCCCGTAAAGAGGCGTAGCAGTTCAATTGAGGGGCAACGAGGTCAGATATGACGTCAACAGCATCTGTGAATAGCAATAAATTGACTTCAATTAAAATTGTTTCTCTGGAGGAAGAGTAAGTATGGTGGGGGAGTACCTTTCATGTAAGCAAGAATCGAAGAATGAGTACGTAAGCCTCAAAAAAAAAATCTTCGTGTACGATATAAGAGTAAAAGTCAAATATAAAGGCGATACTTGTACAATATAATAAAACTTTATAAATGTGACTTAGTACTTTAGTGCTCTGAACATGGATATATGTTAATGCCAAACTATTTTGACACTTTTAAAATGAACCAAAATTAAATCTAGAATAGCCTAAATTGACAACCACAAAATATTCAAAATAATTGACACTTTATATACATATATATGTCCATCTTGGTGGTCTTGGTTTAAAGGGCTCACCTCAGGACCCAATGCTTGTGGGTTCAATATATATTTTCTAGATCGATAAAAATCCGTAGCACAATTTCCTTCGGAGGGGAAGTAGAGCCGTCGCGTCAGTCCCATGTCGATTGTGGTATGTATAAGAAACCTGTAAGTTATCTGAAAATACCTTTCCCGGCAAAAATTGGTGGGTTCTTTCTCGCTCACTCGTAGAAATTCATGGGGTGGGTGGGCCGATAACCCACTCCAAAAAATAATAATTTTGTGACAGTGTAAAACGATTTTTAAAATTACTTAAGAATTTACGGGTTTTGTTTCAATGTCATCTCTTTAAAAACCCGCTGAATAGAACGTCAATAAATTAACAAGGAAAATACTATCTTGACTTGCCGTGACGTCACAGGTAGGTAGCGTCCTTAAGGCGCGGAGCACGGAAAAGGCAAATTAGTAATAATCCCACTCACGTTCAAAACCCTGCCAACTCCGCTCGTAAGATGATTGAAAGCCTCCTCCACAATACGCTGTGGAATTGTTTCTTACAAATGGTTTTGTTTACGTTTTGGAGGAGTCACAAAATATAATCTAACCTTCATATTTTTATATATATTTTTTATTTGGCAATAAATGGGTGAACAGGACAGTATCATTTTTCTGTCCGTCCAATAAAGAAGTTTATCCTTCATCAAAGGTCCCTATTTACGATTTTTCCATGTAGTTCTTATCTTTTTATGCTGGGATAGTATTTTACTCAGGTCTACGCATGAAGGGAATCGGACTACGTTCAGGTAAGATAGAGAATGCACTATGCTATGTTTAAGACTTTTGGGTTCAAAGGCTCCCCATTTAATGGACAAGAGGTTGTACGACATTTAGAGAGTATTCTTTATCTTCTAAAACAGACAACAGATTGAAACGCCCTAAGTCAGAAGTCCCTACCCAACCTTTTTGTATCTTGGAGCACATTCAAAATTAACGGTAGGGCGGCGGGCACTAATTACTTTTTCAAGGCAAATTTATAGTCGAACATAATTAATAATGCAAATAGCACACATACAAAAATACATATTATTAAAAAAAAATAGTGAGTTTAAAATTTAAAAATTAATTTTTAAATTCGTATGTAAAAAAAACGCAAATGGTACACACGTAAAGTTAATCCAAAACCAGTTTAAACAATTGAAACAATGTTTACCAAACCAAAAGTCCATGTGGTCCTTGAAACTGCATTTCATCAGCCAGTACTTCATAATTCAGAGAATAGGATGATATTTCTGTTCGTAAACAATCATCAAGATGTTCTTCAATAAGTCGAGATCTGTACTTTGATTTAATAATATTCATGGTAGAAAACATTAATTCGTATAAGTACGTGGAACAGAAAAAAGATTTTATCTTGTATGCTGCACTTTTCAAGAAAGGAAATTTTTTTTCTGCCAACTAAATTCCAAAAGTTCTCATCTGTTGTATAGGAGTTTAGCACAATATAATTCTGAAGATCCAAAATCTTTAGCTCCAGTTCTTCTGGCCTTACCTGAATAAGTCTTTCAATGAATGCAGCTAATTCTGTTGTACAAGGATTGTTTTGTAAAAGGATTAATAAAAAATGTGACCATTGGCTCGATGATAGTAAACTGCTCAAATCTCTTTTCAAACGGCTCTTGAAGCACTTGAAGGTGAATAACAAATGATGACGAGTTAAAGTCACTGTCACCTAACATTTTCTTCATAGTTGGAAAATGCATGAGAGATTTCATCTGCAGATGAGACATCCACAGAACCAGTTTAGCCTTAAATAATTTACAGAGCTCATCATTTTAACTACAAGTTTATCTTTTCCCTGTAGCTCTAAGTTCAAGGAATTCAATTTGTCCACAATGTCTGTGAGAAAACCCAAATCCAACAACCAATAAAAGTCACTTAGTTGATCGTAGCTCAGATTTTTGGAATTGAGAAATGTTTTTATCTCTTCAAACAAGCTCACAAAACTTGTAATTACCTTTACTTAGCCAACGTACTTCTGTATGCAGGATAAGATCGGGCTGTTTAACTTCAGAATCTTCTAATTGGGCCTTGAAAAGTCGGTGCTCTAATATAGTTGATTATTTTTATAACTATTTTCATAACATGTTCAAACGAAAGTGCTTTGCCACACAAGACTTTTTGATGAATAATACAATGGTTTGACATTAAGTTCGGAAATGATTCATCTTTCTTGTACAGGACAACAAATCCATTGATATTTATTACCCACCATTGCAGTTGCCCCGTCAGTGGTGATCACAGATAGATTTTGCAGAGGCATATCTATTGACTTGGTATATGTTTTTAATGTATTGTAAATATCTGCATCTGCTGTTCGTCCTTTCATTAGCAATATTTTCAATAGATCTTCTTTTAATGTGAAGTCATTAAACACCATTCTCGCCATAACTGCCAACTGTGCTCGGCCTGCTATATCTGTTGACTCGTCAAATTGTATTGAGAACCATTCACATATTTCCAAGTCATTCTTTAGCTGAGTTTGCATGTATTCTTCTTGTAATGGTGTTATCTGATAGCTGTAAGTCTTGGATCGCTGACATAATCTCACGCTTATTAGAAAATCCCTCAAACAAGCAATCAGCTCCAGTTTCAAAGGCCTCGTTTAAAAACTCACAATTCTGGAATGTTTTTTTCTTCTTTGCGAGCAAGTGAGAAATTTTGAAAGGATCAATAGTGGAATTTTTGTATTTTACCACGAGTCTTGTGAAAACCAACTGCTGGGCAGTTAGGTTTGGTTTTAGCTGATTTAATTTATTTTTTCTTAATTGAGATTTAAGTGGATAGCTAGTTTCAAAAGAGGCGTGATTAGTCTGGAAGTGACGTTCAACATTATGTGCTTTTTTTTAGCAGTGAAATACTACTTTCACATATCAAGCAAACACATTTATCTTTAAAAGTGACAAAATAATACGATTCTTCTCAGTCAGCAAGAAATACGATAAAACTGTCATGATTGGTTTACACTGCACAGTAGCTACTGACTCCCGCCAGGCTGAGGTCAGCCTCAACGCTATACACACGACCGGTCAACTGCTGTGTTAAGTTTCCAACAGTGATTTTTACGTTACATGTGGTTGTGGGTAATACTCAAGGCGCTATGGAGGGGGAAAGGGGGGGTTGACAAATAAAAATTAAATAATAATGCTTTATTTACAGTTTTAACAAGACCAAAATAAATACACAAGCAAATATTTAACTACTCACCACCATTTTGGTGCTTAGGTACATTTTTAAAATATATATTTATTCTGTGTTTGTTCAGGCAACAAAGCTGGGTAGACCCATGTCAAGATATTTACAAAGGAAATAGGAAGTGTTAGCGTCGTATTAGTGAGTGTGGGTAGAATGATGGAAAGGGGTGGGTCTTTGAGATTAGGAAAAATCTTGTAATTATTAGAAAGGTAGTTCCGAGTAAAAGTACACTTTGTAAATGAGCCGGCAAAGAAAGAGTGATGAGAGGGAGGGATTGGAAAGAGGGGGGCTTTCAATCACCAACTTTTTGAGAACAGCATAGCTGGAGATAAGCACAAGTGACAGATTAAAATTATTAGTCAAGAACTTGTTAGCTTTGGTCAAAAAGTGGCAGGCATACGCAAAAGGCTCAGTGGGTGCCATGGCGCCCGCGGGCATCGGGCTAGGGGCCCCTGCTAAGTCGACGACCGTGGAGTTATAGATATACAAGGTGTCAGCCACAAAAGTTTATGTTTTCTCCAGTCGTAAAACATTCTTGACGTGAAAGGGAAGAGACGCCAATAAATTCAGACACTGATAAAGTAAAAGATTAAATATTTATTGGAAGAGTTGTTATAATAGTTATCGCTCCTGACTCTGAACTGGGAGGTCGTGTTTTTTTTATCCCCGACCGTGTGTATTGTGATTTTATTTTTCTCAAGCCTTCTATATTAACTTTACAATAATTTTTTTAGCACCATTTCTTACAACCCGTTTAGGTTGTAAGCCTGTGTTCTAATTACACGAACGGGCTAGAGATTAGGTAGGTTTAATTGAGAGGAAATGCAACCACATTTGGGAGGAGGGAGAGTGGAAATCCGTTTAGGAAAAACCCCTCTCAATACATATGACTGGGATTCGAACAGCGATCTCCCCGTCTTTGGCAGTCAAGTCTAACACGAGAGTAGCTCGTTAGACCACGCGGCCATCGGAGTGGGTAACTTTACAACTATGTTTGTTTATACTAAATGCTTTAACAACGTTGCCTACTTGTGGAAATCAAAGCCATTTCTCGAAGTGGGCTGCAACTTAACTTGACGCGCTTAAGTACACTAAGACTCACCTTGGTGTCGTAGTTAGCTAATGTGTTAGTTTCGTGTTGAGCTAGATTGCCGAACACGTGGAAATCAAGGTTTGAATCTCGCTTGGGTGAACTGCGGTGGTTTTCCTAAATTGTTCTCCACTCTCCCTCCACGCACATGTGGGTTCACCTCCTCTAAAATTCAACCCTCCTCATCCATATTAAATCAGCGTAATTAGTACAAAGGGGTATAACCCGAATGGTGCTAAAAAAAAACTACACGCAGCTCTGGCAGTAGAACTGTTTCAGTATAAAACCAAATGAAAACAGTACAATCTACGTTTGAATAATAAAATCGTACTATAGATTATTCAGAACAATGCAATATTTGTTATTAATTATGAAATATTCACAACTCCACGATAAAATCTATATTTAAAATACGAATCCATAAGAAGCAAACGACCTACGTGATGTCCCCAAGTTCCAGCTACAGGCTCTACTCTGTTACTGGACAGCTTGCCTACTTCGCTTGTTCAGGCGTAAATGTACACAAGAAGAGTGGTTTAAGTCTCACGATTAATAAAAGATCTTCAGCAACCTGAAGTTTGGTTTGATGTAATTTTTATCCATCCGGCGCCTGGTATGTGCTCAGCCCTTCGGCCGGTTAGTGTCATCTGCACCGTCTGGTAGAAATCTCCTGTACTAGGGGAGTTCATTAAGTGTTGTGGATCCACGTTGCTTTCCACACCGAATTTCTCTGAGCAAGTTCTAAAGGGCCTACCAATTTTGTCGGAAAGTTTGCTGTTTTTGTTTGTTGTTTGTCAGCGCGTTTGGGCTATACGCATATGTACTTATTACACTAATGTGTTAGGTATGATAAAGACAAGATTTATAGGAAGTGTATCAACATTTTCGTGGAGGGAGAGGGTAAAACCATTTAGGAAAAAACTGCACACCTGATCAGGACTCACACCCCAATCTCCCCATCGTCGACAGCCTAATCTAAATTGAGAGGGACCCTTTAGAACATTAGACCACCAATACGAGTCCCTGGTTATATAAATGTACATATTTTATAGGTAATTTTGTTGTGGTTTTTTGTCAAAGCTTTCTGAAAGCAATGTTTGTGAAATCTTTTGAATCCAACATTAGTTCTTAGTTAACACTTTTTTCATTAAATTAATTAATAATTATTGGTTTTGTGTGTACATTTATAGTAAAAATGTAAATAACCCAAATATGTAAATAACCCAATCATTGATATCAAACTCTTTCCTAATTTATTCGTCCACGTAATGTATCTGACTCGACGTGGGATTGCTGTGAATATCACCCATTTCCTTCGCTCGTGCATCAGTTTTCTGCGAGCCGGCGCCCATTTCCTTCGCTCGTGCATCAGTTTTCTGCGAGCCAGGCGTCCATTTCTATTTTCTCCCCAAGAAAATATTGGTGTCTGAAGTGGACACGGAGGAAGAAGGGCTCGGTATCACAGTGTTTATGGGTGGGGGTTGTAATGGTTGGAGCACGGGGTGGGTCAGGACGAGGCCATTCCCAGGAAAACATGACATCGCTACCGATGAGAAAATGAGATGATGTTGACGGGCTTCGTTTATACTAGCTGCGTTGAGAACATTTGGGAGCAAATAGTTTGAGTGTTTGGTGTTTGGCAGTAAAGTGGTGTATTTCAGATGGAGCTTGGTAAATTAATATAAAATGTGGGACTGCATAGATGGGAAAAAAACAAACACCTTGAGTGGATCGTATCTAAAAGATGTATCTATCCACTCGAAAACCAAAACATATTGACAATAGACTGTTCCAGTAGTTTGTATTGCAAGGCATCATGAGTCCAAAAAATATGTATTACCACACCACTACCCGTTTGAGTTATACGCATATGTACTAATTACGCTAGTGTGCTAGGAATGAGTAAGGTTGAATTTAGTGGTAGTGTACCCATATTTGTGTGGATGGAAAGTGGAAAAATATTTACGAAAAAGCCTCTTAATATACCCGACCAGAACTCTAACCCATATCTCCCCGTCATCGACAATTTAATCTATTGTAAGAGTGACGCCTTAGACCATACGGCCACTGAAGCGGGTTTCACTATCTTCAATGGGCTTTTGGACTAGATGTTGGGCCTCATCGAATCTGGTTGGCGGTGACTGGTAGATCGGGGTTTGAATTCCGGTTGGGTGTACTGAGGGCATGTTTTTCCTCGATAATTTCCCACTCTCATTCTAACTAAATGAATGCGGATATATTTCCTTTGAATCCTAAATCTCTCGTCTCTACTTTATTAATACAATGAAGATAGCTCTCATAGGTAGAAATACGACATGAAAATATAAACTAAACAATTCTGGTATATTGTGAAGAGCTACGCCCAGGCGCGGATTCGGGGAGGGGGGGAGCGGGGGGAGGGGAGAGGTCAAAGGATTAGTTGACCCCCCCTTGTAAAAGTTAGAAAATTAATACAAAAACCAAATGAACGTTCAAATTTTATAACTAAAATACAACACAGATAAATTATACAATTTAGAATCTTTTTACGTTCAGGCATCTATTAAGCCGGGTCCACACGTGCGTTATTTATCCATGTTTATTCAATTTTCGACATAACTTAGGCAAGTGAGGGGAAAATATTAATTTTCACGTCATGCATAGCGAGTAATGTTCCGCATAGAGACGGTAGACTACCACATATCAAAGAAGACTAATAATCACCTGAGAGCAGTTCATCCACGAATACCAAATATAGATTATGTGTAGACAGCAGGAGCGGTGGAGCTGTGGGGGACTTTGCCCCCTGCAAATAATTCGACCTTCCCTTGAATTAATTCCTCCCCCCTAGATATATTTCAAATCCTCTGATATTATCAAATATTAAGTTGAAAGATAGCCTTAAATCAAACTACAAATGACTTCTAGATGCATTTTATTGTCAAAAATTTGCCTGAGAAGACCGCTTTAAATAACTACAAGACTAGAGGCAACTGGCAGAAAAAAAATCAGGGGAGGGAAGCTCTAAATAGCTTCCAAGGTCATCCAAATTTCAAAAATGTTTAGGGGAGGACAAATCCAAATAGCTTCTATATGCAGGTCATGTTGAAGAATTTTCAGGCTAGGACCACCCCAAATAGCCTAGTTTCTCAAATAATTCAATCTTCAAAATTTTGTTTGTGGAAGATCAGTTCAAAGATTATCTTCTAGAGGATTCCTGCTATCGTAAAAAATTAAGGTGAGGATTACTCTAAATAGCTTCAAGGGGCATCCAAATTTCAAAAATTTATCGGTGAGGAAGACTTTAAATGGCTTATGAAAGAATCTAAAAAAAAATGTATATCAAGGCAAAGACTACTCATAGCTTCTAGAGGGAACCATTTTTCAAAAAATTGTTGAAGTAGGGCCACTTCAAATAATTTATAAAAACTATCTGATTTGAAAAAATTGGAGAGGATGACCACGGTTTAAAACATATATAATATCAAATATGAATGAGATACTATTAAATGGTTTTAAATAGAAATCTAACATTGTAAGTAACTGTTATTTATAATTGTGACCCCCCCTTATGAAAATGATTTGGATCCGCCCTTGGCTACGCCCCCCAACCAAATTCTAATTACTAGTTTCTTTGCAAGTGTGAGGCAAGTTTTAAGACAGGGCTGGTAAGTCTGCGGCAAGCTGTATTCATTGCTGCCCAAAGTTTTTATTTACTGACTGACCGATTTTAATATCAATATTATATCAATTCTGAACCATCGCTTGGATATGTTTTCTACAGTCGCCCTTAACTATATTTCACAGCCATTACTGTTTTCAGCCTGTTAGCCTGAGTCAGTTTTATATTCAAGCCATATATTTTCCACTCCCGGTTTTCTAGACCTGTCGTAGCTTCATGTGCCTTATAATCAAACTTAAGACTAGGACAGGCACAACATCCAGTCCCCGGCCGTCAATTCATCACTGGGAAAGGGTAAATCCACATTTCACCAATGATAAACTTTTCGGTCATGCCATGAATTGAACCCAGGACCCTTAGCTCAGTAGACAGACACGCTACCGACTGAGCTAAAGTGTCAGATTGCCTTTCATGATTGTGTTATCTATTTATTAAACATATTTTTTTACAATAACAATATATAATTATAGACGTATATATTAACTATAATATGTAATATAAAAATTAGAGTATACTATAGTTAATTATGAGTATGAACGGGTCCAATAGTCAATTTTTCTACTCAAAACTCTAATGGCCATACGTAATAATTTCTACTAAAGTTATCGACAAATCGGGCATTCCTTTCTAAAAATATAGCGCATGGAGATAAAAAGGATGTTTCCAGTTCCTTCTCAACCTACAAGACACGTATTATTGATGGGAGGTGGAAAGGAGAGCTGCAGCTTGGGAAATCTCTTCCCACGAACGAGAAACTCTCTTTCCATAGAGAACATTTTCTTTGTCCGAACCACCTGAACAATAAAAAGAAAGTTCCAAGAATTACCCTACAACAGGAATATGATTAGGCTGTAAAATATATTGTATGCAGAGTGAGAAACATTCTATAGGACGAAGAGGGGGAACTTTATATTACTTTTTATAAAAAAAATAATCAGAAAAATAATGTTCAAAAAACTGACGTGTATTTGTTACCACATAGCAATGGCGTACCCAGGAATTTACTTCTGGGGAAACGGTTATTTATCATTTAGAAGATACAGGGTAAAAAGAAGGAAAGTACAACTTTATCTTGAATTGAGTTAGTGCTGCCATCTGTTAGACAATCGTGAGACCATTTTAATGTACTTTAGATTATGGTTAACAGAGGTGTCTGTCATATTATTTAAATAATAAAAAATATCTGCCTGGATCCTTGTGGGGTTTGATATGTAAAAAGTATTTGCCTGGATCCTTGTGGGGTTTGATAATTATGTAAAAAGTATCTGCCTGGATCCTTGTGGGGTTTGATATGTAAAAAGTATCTGCCTGGATCCTTGTGGGGTTTGATATGTAAAAAGTATCTGCCTGGATCCTTGTGGGGTTTGATATGTAAAAAGTATCTGCCTGGATCCTTGTGGGGTTTGATATGTAAAAAGTATCTGCCTGGATCCTTGTGGGGTTTGATATGTAAAAAGTATCTGCCTGGATCCTTGTGGGGTTTGATATGTAAAAAGTATCTGCCTGGATCCTTGTGGGGTTTGATATGTAAAAAGTATCTGCCTGGATCCTTGTGGGGTTTGATATGTAAAAAGTATCTGCCTGGATCCTTGTGGGGTTTGATATGTAAAAAGTATCTGCCTGGATCCTTGTGGGGTTTGATATGTAAAAAGTATCTGCCTGGATCCTTGTGGGGTTTGATATGTAAAAAGTATCTGCCTGGATCCTTGTGGGGTTTGATATGTAAAAAGTATCTGCCTGGATCCTTGTGGGGTTTGATATGTAAAAAGTATCTGCCTGGATCCTTGTGGGGTTTGATATGTAAAAAGTATCTGCCTGGATCCTTGTGGGGTTTGATATGTAAAAAGTATCTGCCTGGATCCTTGTGGGGTTTGATATGTAAAAAGTATCTGCCTGGATCCTTGTGGGGTTTGATATGTAAAAAGTATCTGCCTGGATCCTTGTGGGGTTTGATATGTAAAAAGTATCTGCCTGGATCCTTGTGGGGTTTGATATGTAAAAAGTATCTGCCTGGATCCTTGTGGGGTTTGATATGTAAAAAGTATCTGCCTGGATCCTTGTGGGGTTTGATATGTAAAAAGTATCTGCCTGGATTCTTGTGGGGTTTGATATGTAAAAAGTATCTGCCTGGATTCTTGTGGGGTTTGATATGTAAAAAGTATTGGCCTGGATTCTTGTGGGGTTTGATATGTAAAAAGTATCTGCCTGGATTCTTGTGGGGTTTGATATGTAAAAAGTATCTGCCTGGATTCTTGTGGGGTTTGATATGTAAAAAGTGTTGTTCTGGAAAATGTGTATAATGTGACTTCCCCTCTTTTTTTCCCCCAGTATCCTTCATTGTTGACGCTATTTTTTCACTACTTCCCCCCCTATTGGGAAATTTAGGGGCTTTTTTAATGGGTGTAGCGATATATGTAGGGGTGGGACTCTAGAATCCTTAAACCTTCAAATCCTTAAGAATATTATAGATTCTAGGATTCTAGAAACTATCAGATTCAAGATTCGAAAAAAAAGTAATCAAATTTTGAAATGAAATTTTTTATTAAAACTCTTAACACTTCTAATTTGTTGGTTCAAACTCAATCTGTACATGGGTTTTAAATTTTGCTATCCATTTAAAAATGGCGCTCACTCAAAAAGTATTTTGTTTTTTAGCTCATCTCAAGTAATTTGAGCTTAAAATTCTAAACATTTGATTAAGTACCTATAGCGCATTTTTTTTAATGTTGACATCTATTGTGAGACTGTCGTCTTAAACCGTGTGAACTATTAATATAACGTACTATTGAATATAGTATTCATTTGTTTTCTAGTCAGCAAAGAAAAATATAAACTTCATTTCCAAGAAGAAATTTTAGGAGATATTTAAAACTGAAATCCAAAAGGAAAACTTAAGATTGTAATAACGATAACAACATGACATCATTTTTAACATGATGGGTTGCTGTTTTTTGATGGGAAGGAGCGGGGTTTGCTGTCCACAGGACTACTACTATTATATTATTTGTTATTTAAGAAGTACAAACAATACATTATTTTTTATTTGGGAGATACAAATAACAATCTTGATTCGTTAGCCAAACACCAGAGTCTACTCAATTTTTTCTACTACGTTACCCTTTAAGCATGCTAAGTAAGTCTCAACGCAGAGAAAGGATTTAGTAATTCGAGAATCTCATTTGCTCTGAGTGTTCCCCCATTTTTTTTCGGGGCAAAGAAGTCACCGATAAGAAGTCTCAAGAGACGGGTGTAAAGGGAGGGGAGTAAAGATAAAACAGAAGAATAAAGAGAAAGCTTAGAGAAAGGAGAGGTTGTGCCCTTTCTTTTAGTTCACCATTTTCTTTCAATTTAATTCAACTTTAACCAGCTTAGGTGGTCGAATGGTTTAAGGCATCACTCTCCCAATAAACTTAACTGCCAATGACGAGGAATCCTGGCCAGTGTTTTTTTTTAATGGTTTTCCCTCTCCCTTTACGGAAATGCGAATACATATCCTCTCAATTCCCCACCTCATTTCTAACACATGAGCGTGATTAGTTCATAAGCGTGTAGCTCACACGGGTAGCGATACAAGTTGACAAAAAACAGAATCTACGGTGTTTCAATTTGAAAATGTATCGAATAAGACGCTCATGTACTGTACTTGTAATGGAATTGACAATCAACCCCTCGTTTTGTAGTGGTCAGTGCACCTGGCTGCGAGCTTACGGGGTCCCAAGTTCGATTCCCGGCTGGTATCTTGGGTAGCTTTCCAGCAAAAAGAATTACCCCAACGGTCACCAGGGTTTGGTTAGTTAGGCTCAAGTTAGGTTTAAGTGTTTCCACTGGTTCCACAACCTCGTACTCACTATCACCATTATCTAATCTCATCGGGACATGAAAAGAGCCTCCACGGAAAGGATGTCCTCTGGACAACGGTACATTAATACTGGCTAATGTTTCTACCACTGGGCTACGAATGAAGTAGCCCAGACGCGCAATGCTATAATAATATTAATTGAATTGAGTAATTAAAATCTATTTTATTTCTCACATCCGTATTATTTACTTTTTTACATGTGTAGATTGATGTTGGGTTCTTTTACTGGCTACTGGGCTTCAACTGATTGTTGTAAATGTTATTAGTTCAGTGGTTTTAAACTTTTATCGGGGTTTGAAGCCAATTTTTGTCTTTGAGACCATAGATGTTCCTTGAATGATGATCTACAAGAGTTCGTATCCTAGTTTTTAAATTAATACTCTCACTGGATACTACCTACCACCGGCCTGGGCTTTGCGCTTTTAATTACACTTGCGGGATGGGTAGAATTTAAAGGAAATGTACCTTTATTTTCATGGAGGGAGAAGGGGAAACCCATTTAGGAGAAATCACCCCTCCCACCGGTTGGAATTTGAAACCAGACCTCAAAAACGACCAATTAATTGAGCGTGACGTTAAACCCATGTGCTTGCTTTAATTAGTGCGCATTTCTTCTATAATTACTATTACGAATTATGAACGTTGCAACTTCCTATAATCATTATTATCACTTTAAAATGTAAACATAAAACGCTAACCTCAGCTAACAAGTATTGCGACCCCACAAGAAACATGCCCAACCCCTAAGGGGGTCGTAGCCCCCAGGTTGTAAATCATTGTATTGTATATACTTTAGTGCATTCATTAGCTGGTGCTTATCACTCTCATGTAAAAAAGTAAAATACGTGAAACAAAGCCCAGTTGGGATATGATTAGTGACCGATTAGTGGCAGCAACACCAAGTGAGCTCTCGGGACCGGCCCCTCCAGGACGTATAAGTTGGTTCAGAACATACTAGATCGCGCCAACTTAGGCTAAGAATAACTACGAGTAATCTACTAGTTTTGTGTAATTAACAATTGTACACAATAGAACCTTCTAGGCAAACGTATTTAGCAAGAATTTTACATGTCATAACATGTTATAAAATAGGTTAGATGTTAAGAACTAATTTGTATATTGTGTAATTTATCTACTGTTGTTAAGAGTTACTGGCCCTTAAAGGTTAATCTGTTAGATAATGCATAAGGAGAGAAGTTATAAAGTATTTCATTTATATCTCAACTAAGTATTTGAAATTAAAGCTAATTAGTTAAATAATTAAAAGAATTAATAGTATTCTAGCCACCCATTAAAATACCGTTCTAAGCTGACTTCAAAAGTTTCTCAAATTTCCACCTAAGTTGTCGTCACCGGGATGACTATCTTGAGCACTTGCCCTAACACCAAGGTAACGCCACTCCTAGAAGTTAGAAAGCATCAGCAAGGAACAGATAGCCAACCAGAAAAAAAAAACTCAAGGCGCGTTCTAAGGGCAGAAAGAATAGGGGAGGGAAACCGCCCATACCCCCTTCATCCACCGGACAGAAGTCTCTAGAAAGTTCCCTAGTACACACGACCTGGCCCCTCTTCTCTCAGACACATCCACACTTCGAACCCCAAACAACGTTTTCCCTCCCAACTCTTGCAGAGTTCCTTCGAACATCCACTGAGCCATTACACCCCGCACCCTTCAGTCCAAGCTACTCAGATTCCCTTGGGATCGAATGAAATGGGACTGCATTCTTTCTACGCCAAGACGACTCACCTTTCGAGGAAAACGATAGCCCAGCGCCTAAGCACCAACGCAGTAATTACTTTCCAACCCAGCCATAATACCACACCCGAAACAAAACAAATTAAATAAATGAAATATTGTACAGCTACTTTTACAGCTGTTAATTAATATGGTCCGGTATTTGGTAAATCAATTATTTACCTGCATGTGTACCAACCTCCCCCTCCTTATGTGACAGTAAATAACAAACTACGAGACGTATCCAGGTGAAAAACTAGTCAACTTTATTGCTCGCCCAATTTACAGGATTTGTAGTAAATCCCAGTGTAAGTTTAAATCTATAGCTCAATACCTTTTTTTATTTTATCTCGACCTCTCGAAGAGAGAAGTTTTGTCATCGTTAAGAAAATCGTTATTTTGATAAATGTCGACGTTTCATGACTCCCTGAAACTGAAAGAGTTGTTTTCGCGATGCCGTCTGCCTGTACCTCGACTTGGAGCTGAAACTATTTTACCAACCGGCCTAAAACTTGGTATCTAGGGTTTTCATAGGGTTCCCCCGGTTACTTTTTAGAATTGGATATCAAACCTTAAAATTAAGGGTGGTTTACAAAAGAGTTAAAAGATAAAAATTAATTTTCTCTAAATTTGTTCTAATGATATTGTTTAAATTTTGTATTTAGACATTGAATGAGCTTACAAACAGAATGGTGGTTCTCATTTTCCCAGAAGAAAATTATTTTTAAGGGTATTTTACACAAGCGGAAGTTTCTAATTTTGTTCGTATCACCATAATTTTTAAAAATATATTTTCATAAAACCAATCATTTTTAAGCTATAAACAAATATACATATATAATTTATTGGCAGAGATATTCCTCTTTCCTCAATGATTCTGTAACAGTGTATATTATTTCATGTATTCTCTTTGGTCTATTGTTTCTGCGACCATATATATTATTTCGTTTCACAAATCTCACGCGTTTTTAGTAATTTAATGTTTATATTTTAAAATAAAATAAAATAAAAATAAAGTCTGTGTGGTGCACCGTACTATTTATTTTAGGGCTCTCAATCCCTTTTTTTACATCGAGAACCCTGTCTTAGTGGCGTTCATGTATATGTTACGCCTCAAAAGTGAAATTGGACATTTCCTGAATTGGATATATTTTTGCTCATTCCGTGAACTCGCTTCTTCTTTTGCCCATTTCACGGACCGAGGAAAAACTCGTCCGGTTCATGATTTGGGTAGTGCTTGTGGTGCCCATGTTCATGAACTGGACAGCTCCAGTAGCTCCCCAATTCATAAACTGGACGTGTTTTTGCCCGGTCCGTGAAATGTAAAAGCAGATTTGGTCCAAACCTATAATCATCGATCTGGTCTACTGAGGTTGATTCTTTCTCAATGGTTTCCCACTCTACTTCCACGCAAATTCAGGTATATTACCTCTAAAATGCTTCCTTCCTCATCCCTACCCCATTAGAGTATTATTGTCATATTTGCATGTAAACTGAACAGGTAGTCAGACGCAGTAAAAAAAATAATCTAACAAACAGTATTAACTCATTATTAATGGTCTGTTGTGCTCACAACCAGCTTCGGTGGCGTAGTTAGCTAACGCGCTGGTTTCGTGTTGAGCTAGACCATCGAGGACGGGGAGATTGAGGTTCGAATCTCGTTCGGGTGAACTGGGAGTGGCTTTTTCCTAAAGGGTTTTCCACTCTTCCTCCACGCAAATGTGGGCTCACTTTCTCTAAATTCAATCATCCCAATTCCTACCCCATTAGAGTAATTAATACTTAAGCGTATACCGAACGGTTTAGTAAGTGCGGTACTAAGTATTATTATTATTATTATTGTTATTATTGTGCTCACGCAGGTTTGTGACGAAGTTGTCTTTAAAAGAATCTTGTTTATTTACCCTTGTAATGACGAGAAAATTATATGAATGTTCAGCCTCAAGTGTGTGTGACCTAATTCATTACAAGTAGCTCAGCGTGAATGAGACTTTCCGAAGTAAGAACGGTCTATGTAGCATTTTTTTTCAGTTTCGTTTACTTTATATGAGGTATTTAATGTGCACTTTTTGAACCGACTGATTATATCAGCACACGAGAATTTCTACTAGCGAGAGCGAAAGGGCCTGCTAATTTTGCTAGGAAAGGTATTTAAACATACGTTCCAGGGTTCTTTTACATGCCACAATCGATATGGGACCGACGACTTTACTTCCCCTCTGAAGGAAGTTACGTTACGGATTTTTATAGCTCAAGGAAAATCCGTCAACCACGGCTGGGTTTGAACCCACGAACATCGGGTCCTGAGACGAGCACTTTACTCAAAGACCACCGAGATCAACACGTAGCATTTTCAATATTTGTTTTATCACTGCGGCTTACTACCAATTACTACCTATAATATTATAATTACTATAGTGGGGTGGTAGGGAATGAGGAGGCAAGCATTTTAGAGGTAATCAAACCGCATTTGCATGGAAGGAGAGTGGGAAACTATTTAGGAAAAACCACCCTCAGTAGACCCGACCGCTTATACGTTTGAATTAGGCTATTAATTAGTTACGAAATACACCTGCACTCACCTGGATAAAGAATGTAAAGCCTCTCTGTGTGGGGAGACCAGAAAATAATGCATCCCTCCAGTATTTGAACCCAAGCATCATATTCAAGTACGTTAGTGTTAAGATAAATAAGACAATTTTTCAAGTATAAACAGACATTTATTTGTAAAGTAATATTTTGTTGAATAACTTACTACATAAATACAAAATATTTTAAAAGTTGTTTAGTTGTTTTCTTTTAGATGTCATAATTATATTAAAACAACATTGCAATCAACTAAGTAATAATTAATGTATTATTTAAATTGAATAATGATACCTGGACACGGGAATTAAACCCGGGACCTCCAGCTTAGGACACCAATGTTCTAACCACTGAGCTATCCAGGAATTATCCCGTGTTCAAGGTCATTCTTCACTCATAATTTAAGGCAGCTACGACCGTAATTATCAAATATAATAGCTTTGCTATTTATTCCATAATAATTTATTTAGAATACACCCTCCTCGTTCTGATTCATTTGATTAGATAGTTAAAATATGTAGTAGCATGTAACCGCCAGCGGTGTCCGAGCGCTAGTGGCATACTACTTAGCTTTGAACTGTGTCAGGAATCAGTTCGACTCCACAATGGGTTCATTCGAGGAGGATTTTCTCAGTCAGTGTGATTTTCGATTATTTTTATCCATCCTTCTAGATGAATTATGGCGCTTTTTTTTTTAATACCCTTTACTTCCTTTGTATGAGCTTAAATTTTTAGTCACACGTTTAAAGTGTCAGACCCGCTGTGTCTTTGAATATCATTGCCACGGCTCGATTCCCGGGTGTGTACATTGAAGCTGATTCTTTTCAGACAAATGTTGGTGCATTTCCTTAAAATTCCTTTTCATAGTCCTTTTCTCTCTATTTTTTTTAGCACCGCGTCTTTACTACCCGTTCGAGTTATACGCCTATATACTAATTAGGCTAATAGGTTGAGAATGAGAAAGGTTGAATTTAAAGGGAGTGTACCCGCATCAAGGTGGAGAGAGAGCAGGAAACAGTTTTGTAAATCTACCCTCAGTATCCCTGTTCAGGAGTCAAACCCCGATATCTCTGTTATCGGGCCAGTCTTACACGAGAGTGATGCCTTAGACCAGGGTGCTCCAACGTTTTTCATCCCAAGGGCCCAAAGTTATCGGGCCAGTCTTACACGAGAGTGACGCCTTAGACCAGGGTGCTCCAACGTTTTTCATCCCAAGGGCCCAATATAAGTATCAGTTTGCGCCGTGAGTCGAAGATATATTTAGTAATTCCATCAACTTAATATAGACCTACGAACAACACTTAATAAACAAATTACTTGCATTATATTTTATATAAATTGTATTTTTGGTTGGTAGAATCTTTCAAATTTTACTACCAAAAAGTTTGTATTTATCTCCCAAAAATGCATTACGAAATATGAACGTACACACACTTTCACAAACAACTTGGCCTTATAAATATTTATATCTAACCCTAAAATTAAGGGCAAAATCAGAAAAAGTTGATTTTATCAAAATCGGCTATAACGATTTTGATTAAATTTCATTTCCAAGCATTTATAAATATTCTAAACAAAATGGCTACTCTCAATATTTCGGCAAAATGACTTTAAGGGCTCCGATCTGATGCGTAAATTATCATTTTTTTATCATATCTCCGAAACTATTTGAGATATGAAATTACTTATCATTACAAACATGTAGATCTATTTATAATAAAAATATTTTATTCGAAGCATATTTTTATAAAACCAATAATTTTCAAGCTATACGCCAATATTTATATTTTTACAAATCAAATGCATAGAATGCAATAATGACCTTCTTTCACATTTGCTACCCAGGGTTTTCCTTTTAATTTTCCTCCAGAATACCGTGAGGGCCACATTTTCAGTGAACCAGTTGGACCACGCTGCTTAGACCATGTTGGACGCCCAATTGGGTGGTTAGTAGGATGTGAAGCAGAAAGAAGTATTCTCTTATGCGACTCGACTCGTGTCATTCGGCAGTCCCATGTGGCTTGCGTGTGGGTGTATCGTAAACAAACTCCTCCCGACCAATAAAAAATAGTCGGCCTTCCCATTTCCACCCTCAAACGAGACATCAAGGACTCAATTGACGTCTTCTGATCGAAGTTCTCGACCTTGTTGTGGGAGCTACTAGGACTGTTGACTACAACCTAGGGCCCGTGAAACCCTATTACTTGAGGTGGCTTAAATGTTTACAGATAAAATACATTTGGCTTAGCGAAATGTATTTAAATAAATAGTGTATTACAATATTTTCAAATGTTTATATGTTTTAAAACATTAATTCACCTCAACAAATTACCATACGCGGCGATGTGCACGCAGACTGAGTCGCAGGTCTCGTCTGACCTGTATTTCTGGTGACGGGAAGACTGGGGTTCGAATCCCAGCTGGGTGTAATGAGGTGGCGTTTTTTTTCTGACTTGCTTCTACAACATTACCCACAGAAATGTCTAAGGCCTAACTTGTGATCTCACTGAAAAGAAGAGAGCGTCGTGACCATGAGATCGACCCTGCCGAGTTAATAGATGGCGCGTGGATCGCGGTGATCTTGAAGCTTCCAAAGGAGAAGCGTCGTGACCTTAATATCGACTTTGATGGGCTTATAAAATGGCGTACTATTGAGTGCTGATATCTTAACGTCATGACCTTGAGATCGACCTTGCCGGGTTGGTAAAAACTAATATTATTTCGTGACGCATCTCTCACTGATAACCTTGAGTTGTATTTGAGGGAGGAGGACTGCAAAAGGAACGTGTAAAATGACGGTTTGAGCGGGGGTGTGAATAACACACAGTGTGTTTTCTTTCGTTGAATAAAGAATCAATCTCGCATCTTGGTGCGCTGGGGGAAGATTACATAGATAACCACGGAGCTGGTGTTCATTTACTTTCAGTATGTCTATCAATGTAAAAAAAAGTTGATGTTTAATAAATTTATTACTATAAACAAACAATACTTTCTCACCTCTGAGGCTGCTTCTTATAGATTACTCTCACCTCCATTTATGTTTGCAACATTAATACGCACCAATTTAAATAGATGCTAATTTTTTGATCAATTTAACATAAAGTTTACTATTACAGATATTAGGTTAGAAGTTAATTTATAAGGTTTACAAAACTTGATCATCTTATCTCGTTGAGCAAAGCTCCAGGTAGATGGATATCTTACAAATCTCGTTGAACGATTTGAATCTAATGGTGGACGGTGATTGTACATTGAAGTATATACAAATTAGCCACAGTTTGATTTCCACAGGAAGTCCGTTATTTGAAAACTGGAATCACATGTTGTTGTTATTATTATTATTATTATTATTATTATTATTATTATTATTATTATTATTATTATTATTATTATTGGCACCGCGTCTTACTACCCGTTCGGGTTATACGCACGCTAACGTGTAATGATAGGGTGATTGTGAGATTAAATGGAGGACCTACAGTTTAACGTGGAATCCGAACCACGGTGGAGGCCTGGCATTCCTCATATTCACAAGTTGTGATTAATACATGTCTTGTCAGAGGTGAAGGAAGGGTTTGGCAATCAGATAAATCTGTGCCGTGACTGAGGATTGAACCCCGGACCCCCAGCACAAAAGTCCGACACCTTACCCCTAGACCGCCAGGTCACCAGGAATCACATGTTACCACAATGGCAGGAAGAACTATTATTATAGTTATATATATATTCTTAGTCCATTTAATTAATAATGAGGATATAAATTATACAATAATCCATAAGGGAATGTTATTAGAAGCTTTCGATAACTTTTATAGTAACTTTTTAATTAATAAATCAATCGAAACATAATTATTTCTACAATGCCGAATTTCAATTAAGAGCGTGCATCACATACCAATCAACTCCGTGATACAGTCGACTAGAAATCCTAAATTCTCACGAACACTATTACACGTGGATCATTTCTGATTAAACTTAATTGAGATAAAGAGTTGATAGAAGTTCCTAATACTGAACATTGTTGAAATTTTAGATGTTATTTGGATAAAAACTGCATTGAAAAAGGCGTTTTTGAGCATTTTAGAGTGGCTTTACAGAATCACTGTGCACAAATCTTTATTCTCTCACAATAGGGCACACTGTAGTTATTAACCAGAAACTTTGTCGCTTTGTCCCTCATCGTCACCGCGGAAAATGTCGAGTAATCATTTAAATACGAATGCACTGCACACTTTTCTGGAATATCGTAGGCGTTTTCTTTTTCAGTTTAGTCCTATACCTCGCGTGCGCGCGCACACAAACGAGCCGAGATGAGTTGGATCTGCTATGATGGACACTCTTAATGTTGGTTGTCGGTGTAAACAAGGTAGTTCAATCAAGTTGTACAAACATTTTAAACTAATCAAATTTAGTAAAAATGTATTTGTTACTTCCGCAACATAAAGCGCTTAAGCATATCCCCGTCATCTGAATGACTTTTAAAATAATTTAAAAGCTATATTTAAATAATTCATTTATTATAATTTAATTTATATTCAAAGTAATATTTTGTCAAGTTAAATAATCTTTATTTTAAAAAAATGTTGCATGGCAAGCGAGTGCATAAATTTAAATATAACAAAAATATAAAATGGAATCAAAGAGAATTCCGTGTATTTTAAGTTACCTAAATATATATATGGTTTTGTTGCTAATTTACACGTTTTGAATACAAAGATAGTTTTATGACAAATTTAAAACATTTCCCTCCTTTGATTTTAATTGGGTGCAAAAATTATTTAGAATGAAGTACGCGCATATTAAACTTTCGTTTAAAAGCGTCCTGACTTGGTGAGTGGGCAGTTAATTGCTGAGATGAATAAAACTTGGTGGTCATAGTACAGTCACCTATATATAAAGCTTGGCAAGATAAAGTAGTCTCACGGATAAATAAAATGTGACAAACTAGTTTAAGTACACTTACGGATAAATTAATCGTATTATAAGCATCCCTATACATTGTAATTAAAACTATTATATTTATCTCAACGTAGGTTGTATAGGCCTACTGCAAAAGTATTTTTTTCTCTGATTCCAAGGTCCAATTCCATGAATTCGATAATAAAGAACGGTTAGTAAGACACGGTGCTTAAAAATAAATATCAAAGGACCCATGAATGAGGCCGCCTCGTTTAGCGAGAAATGGTAAAAACAGATGTTCAGCTATAATGCAATATTTAATTCCACAATACCCTATTTTCAAAATATGGTTCACGACAAATAAAGTCGAAAGATTCTAACAGGGCTCTTTTTCATTAATGACTCTATAGTTTGTGTTTTACTAATAGAAAAAACTGTGTATTTTCAATTACTTTTTAAGAATAATAGCAGAGCTATGAGACTAGGCTTGATGAAAAAGGGCTCTAGATTTAGCCTTCCTGTAACAAACATTTCTCGCTGACTGAGGCTGCCTTAAAATGAAGGCATATAAGTTACGTTAATAGCCTGAGACACCAATAATTGTTAAATTATTGCAAATTATAACACCATCAAAACATTTATTGAAACTACATTGTAAATTACCTAATGTATTTATTTATACAATGAAAAATATAATAAAAGTAAACTGTACCTTTAATTTATCTGAGTCTATATGGTCACATTGGCCATATTTGACAATGCACAGTGATGTCTCGTGGGTTGTTACCAAGACAAGCCAGTCTTGACTGGACTGTACCAGTAAATTGTTTCCTCCCATTCAGCATCAAACTTGACTTTTATAGCCAATAAATATACTTTTTTTTGTTATCACCTGTTCAGGTTATTCGCATTAAAGATATTCTAATGGGGTAGGGATGAGTAAGGAAGTATTTTAGAGGTAATCTACCCGCATTTACGTGGAAGGAAATTGGGAAACCATTTAGGGAGAACCACCCTTTGTTGACCTGATCCGGGATTTGAACCAAGCCAGATTGACACATTGAGAGGAAGGAAATAGTGACAGGCTACGAGCCACCCCTGATTTTACATACCGTAGCCTTTTACAATGGAGTCTGGTTATTTCTCCCGTCTCTTGGATTTAGAATTTTAAAATTATTATATAATTAATTGCATTATTTTACTTTGAGTTGAAACAAAGTGTTCGTGACAAATTTTCACAACTTTTATTTTCTCAGCTGAAAAATTGGTAATAGTAGCATGCTTGGATTTAGTTGAAAACGACTGGAAAAAAGGTTGCATGTTAACTTTATTTATATTTTTTAGTGAAAAGGTTTTAAGAGTTTAGTAGTAAGAGGGAAAATTGTGAGGAATTATTCTGACATCTACATACTAAACCTCTAATTGCTCTGTTGGTTTGAATATATTTTAATACTAGCCTTGCCCGCATTGGTGAACACGTGGACTAAATATTAGGCTCAACTAGTCTGGTTTTCCTGTGACGGGGAGGTCGGGGTTTGAATCCTGGGACGGTCTCCAGAGGGTTTTATTTTTTATTTTTTAACCCTCCCCCCATTTGGATTTGGGTAAATTATCTCTAAAATCCACCTTCCTCATTCCAATCTAATCAGCGTACTTAAAATTAGTTCAGCCAAAATGGTAGTAAGACGTAGAATTTTTTTTTTCAGTCTTCTTTGTTAAAATTGGGTGATTTATACTTAAAGAACAGTGTCTTGTCGTGGCTTGTTGCCAGGACAAGCAGAGTTAGTTTGAATTCTACCTGTTAATTGTTCTTATCACTCAGTAGAACATTCATTGGTCAGGTATCGACGTAAATATATTCTCATGTGAGAAGTGGGTCGACCTCNCCGAAGTCGACGGATTTTTAATTGAGCGATAACACTCCATAGCACGACTTACTTTCTGAAGTTAAGAAAAGCTGTCTGTCCCATGTCGATTGTGGCATGTAAAAAAAACCTGGGAAGGTATGTGAGCATTCCTTTCTCGGCAAAATTGGTAGGTCCTTTCGCTTTCGCTTATAGAAATTCAGTGTTGTAGTCAAATGAGGAACCATCACACTTACTGAATTCCCCTAGCACACTAGATTTATACCAGATGGTGCAGGCGACACTAACCAGGTGAAAGACTGCGTGCATGCCCAGCACTGGATGGATATAAATCACATCTAACCAACCTTCAGGTTGTTGACTTGAGAAGAAAACATGAAGAATGTAGAGCAAAGCCTACAAATAGTTGGTCAAATGGAGACCGACTGAGTGAGAACATACCACAGGTACAATTTTAACAAGCTATGCTTACCATGGTAACACTCCACGACACGACACCGCTTGAATCAAACTAATCATAACAGTCTTTTAAGAATAATTTGTTAAGGTAGTGTATTCGAATCGTACCATGGTCGTATGGTCTAAGGCATCAGGATTTCAATAGAATGGATTTCCAGCGTCAGGGACGTAAGGATTTGAATCTCGACTGGGTATATTGCGGGTATTTTTAAGCACCGTGTTTGACTACCCGTCTGGGTTAATTACGTTGATATCTTAGAGATGAGGAATGTTGAAACTTTAGAGGAAGCGTACCCGCACTCACGTGGAGAGAGAGTGGAAAACCATTTTGAAAAATTCCCCCTCAGTATACCTGACCGGGATTCTAACCCCGATTTCCCCATCATTGACAGTCTAGTTTATTGATAAAGTGAAGCCTTAGATCGTACGACCACCGAAATGGATTTGAGGGTTATTCCCCAAATATTATTTTCATGGTGGTTTTATTATTACGAGTCTACGTCTGTTGGGTTACATAGCTCATGTTATTGATGTCTTCAGTTTATGTATAGTATGATTTTGGTAGGAAGACACATTTTAAAAATATAAAACTTGTTTTTTGCAATCAACATTGATAAGACCCGCTTCGGTGCCCGTGTGGTCTAACACGTTACTCTCGTGTTGGACTAGGCTGCCGAAGACGGAGATATCGGTGTTTGATCCCAGTCGAGTGCACTGAGGGTAGATTTTCTAAATGGTTTTCCACCCTCCCTTCACGCAAATGCGTATGCATTTCCTCTAAATTAAGTCTTCCTAATCCCTTACCCATTAGTGTAGTTAGTACATAGGCGTATACCCCAGACGGGTAGTAAGACGTGGTGCTTAACTAAAGGATAACATTTTACGATATTAGTAATGTTATTCTACGAGTATTGATAATAATTTTTAAAAGGGACAGCTTCAGATCTCATGAATTTATGTAAGACTACGTGAAAGTAAATCTAGAAACTTCCCTGTCAAATGAGGCTCTTCCTATGAAAATTGGAGTTTATTTGTCAATACTGCTCTATAATGTTGACGAGACTGGTCTCCGCGGTTGGTAGCACTGAATGGCCTCATCAACTCGAGTTGGGTTTTGTTGGCAGCACGTGTAGAGTCAATTTCCTGAACTAGTGTGTAAGGAAGAATGGGGAGAAGGGGGAAGGGGGGAGGGAAACTCCCTAGCAAGAGTTTCAGGAACACACATCAATGACACGTGTTACACATGAGATATCACATACCGGTAACTTATTTCAAACTTTGACAGGTAGTTTTCAACACGAGGAAGATAGTTGATTTACTACCTTAAGAACCAACTGCTTATTACTACTTTTATTATCTCTAATAACACCCGCTTCAGTGGCCGAATGGTCTAAGGAGTCACTCTCATGTTCAACTAGCCTGCATATGACGGGGAGATCAAAGTTCAAATCCCGGTCCAGTCTTCTGAGGGTGGTTTTTTTATAAATGGTTTACCATTCTCCTTTCACGCAAATGTGGGTAGATTACCTCTCAATTAAAAAAAAAATCAGATCTAAATTTTAAAATTTAGGCTTCGAGATGAACATTTTTGTGAACAGGGGCTACTAATTTCTAAATTTCCACCCTCTACGTGCGGTAGATATCACGCAATGCTCATGGACAAACAAACTCATCATTTTATTAATAAAGATGTAATTTATATTCATTCGCTTAAGAGCGTTAATCATATCAGGCCCAACTCTGCTCCCGGCTTGTGTGTGTGTGTGCGCACACGCGTGCGAGGTATGGGAGTAAAATGGAAAATAAAACACCTACGATATGACAGAAATGTGTGCAGTGCATTCGTATTTGAATGATTACTCAAAATTTTCCGCGGTGACAATGGGGGACAAAGCGACAAAGTTTCTTGTTAGTAACTACAGTATGTCCCTATTATGACAGAACGAAGATTTGTGCACAGCGCTTATCTGTGACGCCATTCTAAAATGGCCAAAAACTGTTTTTTAAAAGCAGTTTTAGTCCAAATATCATTTAATATTTCAACAATGTTCAGTACTAAGAACTTCTATTAACAGCTCTTTATCTCCATTAATTTTAGTCAGAAGTGATCCACGTGTAATAGTGTTGGTGTAAATGTACGATTTATAGCCGACTGCATCACAGAGTTGATTGACATATCGGCATATTAATGGAATCACCTTGAAATAAAAAGTGCATGGGAAAGACCCACAGTAAAACAAAGAGCTGAACTACTCATCAACTTTGATGTCACGTCAGTCAAGTTAGAGGATTGATGGATGGGTGATCGAGGAGGTACAAGAAGGTGGAGGGGGGTGATTGTTCGTGTGGGCGTTGAAAGGTGGGATGTGGACAGTTATAGGCGATAAGACCTCAATTATCTGCTAATGTAGTGACCACGAGCCCTGCTTGTTGGGGAAGAGCCCCTTGTTCAGCTGTTCAAAGACGACACCTCAGGATGACCAAGTGGTTCTTACCGACGATACTTTGCGTAACCCTCCTCGTCCAATCAGGTAATGCAACTGGTTTTACTTCCTGCTTAGTAATTATAATTGTTAGTCATATAAAATTTAATTTTACTACCTGCATCAAAGGGCACGTGGACTAAAACGTCAGGCTCATATTGTTTGATTTGCTGATGGCCGGGAGGTTCATGTTTGAATCTCGACAGGGTGTACCATGGATGGTTTTTCATAAGAAATTTCCCCACTCAGTATCTACACAAATGCGGCTACATACTTTATAAATTCAACCCTCATTATTCCTACCCCATTAGTGTAATCAAGGGCAAATTTTCTCGAATGGGTAGCAAGGCATGCTGCAAAAATAAAATATTATTCGATCAAGCATTACGTGACATAAACTGGTATTTCCAATTTGGAATAATATCTCCGTAACTCTTTGAGAAATGAAATAACTTTCCATTGCCAATTTGTAGGAACCTTAGA
>CABFWB010000546.1:214455-229297 GCA_902151455.1 Timema bartmani
ATTAAATTTAATAAATAAATTTGATTACAGTACAGTTACATTTAATAATAATAATAATAATAATAATAATAATAATAATAAAGGTATTAATCATTTGTAGATTAAATATTTTTAGGTCGTGGGACGAATCATCTGAGTTTCCATTATTTCTTATGGAGGAAATTCGCTTTGATATACGAGTGCTTTGTATTACGAACACGTTTACGAAACGAATTATGCTCGCAATCCAAGGTTTTACTGTATAGGCAAATTGTTCTTTGTTTGAATAAAGGGGATAGAAAGTATGTGTGGTGCCCCCTTCCACTTATTTTTATTGTGAATCTTGTAATATGACAATGGTTACATTCCACCAATCAGGTTGAGAGTGTTTTCCATGATCTACACGTTTACTGCTATAGAACTCAAGAGACATTTGTTTCTGAAAATGTCCGCTATGAAAAAAAAATGTTTCGGAACTTTGTATCGTGTTTTCCATTTCAGTTGAGATACAAGAAGCAAACTGATTTTTTAATTTTTTTTGTCTTGACTGTTTTGTAACAGTCTCAATACTTTAGAACAGCCATGTCAAGCTTGCGGCCCAATCCATAGTTCTGGGCTGCCTTCGAACCAATAAACCAATAAACAATGCGTCCCGAAATCAACTTTTAATAAACGTTGTAGAAATACACAAATTTGAGATCATAACATTTGGAAATTTGTCATTGTTTTGGGGGAAATATAGCAATTGAAATAGGTATACCAAATTTGGACTTTATTAACCACCAGAGATAATTTTTTTTTAAATGGTTAAATATCAATGATGTTTGGCAGCCCATTGGTGTGTGAGTAGTTATTTTCTCTTATGAAAAAAAGAATAGAACAGTCGAACACATTTTTCTTTACTAAAGAAAGTGACTTCATTATAAAATGCAAATCTTAATACTCTCACCCGGCCTGTAAAAAAAAGTTTTAAATTTATGGAAAAAAATAGTGTAGGTTTTAAAATGTTATTGAATTCAAACTTTATTTTTGTAATAATGAGGAATTGAATTGTGGAATCTAGAACCGTGTTCAAGGGTGTAATGAGGTGGACTATATAGAACTGTCTCAAGATAAGAATAGGGTATGATGAGGTGGACTGGATAGAACTATCTCAAGATAAGGATAGGGCATAATAAGATGGACTGGATAGAACTATCTCCAGATAAGAATAGGTTGTAATGAGGAGGACTGGATAGAACTATCTCAAGATAAGAATAGGTTGTAATGAGGTGGACTGGATAGAACTATCTCAAGATAAGAATAGGGCATGATGAGGTGGACTGGATAGAACTATCTCAAGATAAGAATAGGGTGTAATGAGGTGGATTGGATATAGCTAACTCAAGATAGAGATAGGTGGCGTAATTTTGTAAGTGCTGCAATGAACTTTCAAGTTCCTAGTGCCATAAAGCAAGTAAGTAATAATGAAGGATAATGGCAATATTGAATTTTCTGAAATGTGGGCCCCTCAGTATTTTCAATTTTCATTGTGACCCCCCATATGATCAAACGAGTTTGACTCGCCTTCTTTAAAAAATTGATCCCACATTGTTTCTGGACATCTGTGTCGCAACAGTACCAACAAAGCTTTCTGCAACATTGTATCTAGGTAAAGAATACAGGGAAAATAGGAGGAAAGTCCAATTTTAACTCAAATTGAGTTATTGCTTCCATCGGTTAGACAATCAAGAGAACCTTTCTTATGCACTTTAAATTATGATTAAAAGAGGTCTCTGTCGTATTTAAATTAATGAAAAAAAAATATTTTTTTGTCAGGTCCTTATGGGGTTTAAGATACAGGATACTGGAAAATGTGTTAAAATGACTTTTCTTCACCTTACCTTATACCCTTAAAGTGTGTACTTCAGTTCCAGTCTTTTGAAACTTCCTGCGGTGGGCGTGTCTCTTAGTCGATTATTCATCTGCGATCTTGTGACAGCTTCCTGATCCGGTCAAAAAAATGCTCTCTAAATTTCTTATTTAACAACATTTTATAAAACATCCTAATTGAATATTTTGTAAGGAGTAAATGAATATAACATAAACCAAGACTTTGATATTGTCGTTAGTAAATTAAAAAGGTTCAGTTTACATCTACGAGTCGTGGTAACACATCGTGTTCCATCACCTAACGACTTCCACAACTATGGTATGTAAAAATTGAGTACCGAAACATGTCGGATAACTAAGGTTCCAGTATTTCCCATCATACACTGGAACACTGAAAGGAGTAACGGGAACAAAAATCTCAGATAAAACTTAGATAGTTTTTAAAAATAGAGTCAAAATATTTTATAAAGTAATTTGGATACTTCAACTTTTAAAAAAACTTTGTAATTTATTAACGACAATATCTAAGTCTTGGTTTATATTATATTTCTTATTTAGATAAAGGAATTTCAGAACGGTACCTAGAAAAAACTTATTTAATATCTATGTATTAAGTCTGTTGAATCACTATTGTAGGAAACAAACGAGGAAAAGCTCTTATAAACGAGTGTTGTGTATATGTGTAGGGTCGGCGATCAACTGCTTCGTATGCAGTGAACTGTTTCACGACTACTGCGCTGAGGAGTACACCGGACCTACAGGTCCTGAAGCCCTGAAACGCTGCGGTCCCCCATTCCCGTCCCTGTTGGCGTGTCTTACCTTCAGGACTCCTGGAGGTAAGAGATCATACCGTGTCACTGTGTTGTCACGGATACAAACACCCACACCGGGGGGGGGGACACAAACACTCTAAAGCTTGATTCACACGCTCAACGAAAAATAAAGAGCAGAATATGTTTGAGTGGCGCAGTAATTCACATGATAGCAGGAATGTATTTGAGCCCTTGATTCTTTTCAACACAAACTTACAATAATTAATCTTACTAATATTATAAATGCAAAATTTTGTGTGTTTGGATGTTTGGATGTTTGTTACTCAATCGCGCCAAAAATGCTGAACGGATTCGAATGAAACTTGGTACGTAGGTAGAGTATGTCCTGGAATAAAATATGGGACTATTCCCAACATTTGATTTTACATTAATTTTACAATACTAATGTTTAAACTTTTCGTATATAAGAGATAAGAGATATATTGTGATTTTAATTTTACGAGTAAATATGAATGTGATTATAATTAAAATGTTAAAGCAAAGATAGCATAATACGTAAATATTATTTACAGCTAGATCTGAGAAAAACGCATAGATATTTGAAAAAAAATAAAGTTTGATTTATGACCAAAACAGTTTAGTTAAAAATTAAAAGATTTGATCAATTATTGCGGACGAAGCCGCGACGGGTAAAAGCTAGTTATCTATATATTTAGATTTCTAGTGAAAGTAAAGGGTATTTTATCTTATTGTGACGATTAATATTAATATCTAGTGTCTGTGCTACATCAATATGTAGCCCAGTTTGTGGAAATATTAGTCAGTACTAACGTACCGTTAACCAGGAGACACCCGAATGTTCTGATCGTACATCCTTTCCGTGGAGGCTCCTTCAGTGTTCCGATGAGATGAGGTGATGGTGATGGTCAGTGTGAGGCTGTGAAACAGGTGTAAACGCTTAAGCCTAATTTAAGCCTAATCAACCAAACCCTGGCGACTGTTGGGGTAATTCCCCTTTCGAGAAAATTACCCAAGGTATCAGCCGGGCATCGAACCCGGGACACCTAGGCTCGTAACCAGTTGCACTGACCACTAAACCACGGGGCCGCTTAGTGTTGTGTGGTGTAACAAATCGACACAGAACAAGAACGACATATCGTGCTTTTCCCTTAAGGCGGGAGTGTAGGGGACGCTATAAATGTGCAATATTTTTGCAGTTTTTATATCAAAACTTTTTTTTTTGGTCAATAGAAAAATAGAGTTTAATTTTCTTCATATTGTGAGCTCAACAGTCGTTTAATATCTGTCAAGGGTGTCCTGGAGTTTAATGACAACTTTTTCTCTTAAATTTATTAAGTTTCTCATCAAATGCCGCCATGCTCATGCCAGATATTCAACAATCGTTGAGGTCACCATTTTAAGAAAACTAAACTCTATGTTTCTACTGGAGCACTATTTCATTTATTTTGACCAAAATTAGTTTTGCTATAAAAATACTGCACTGACCTTTTCTTGTGTCCCCATACACTGAATTATTTTAGATCATTTCATAACAGTAGTTAGGCAAGAGTTGAGGTACAAGGAGTACATGAGATAGTAGAGGTAGCAAGGATGAGATGGTATGTGGATGAGAATGGAAAAGGAGAGGATACTAAAGAGAATGATGTAGATAAAATATGTAGAAAAAGATCCAGAAAGAGATGGGAGGAGCAGATAACAGCACGTGTACGAGTGAGAATAGAAAAATAGAAGCAAGTAAATGAGGAATCATGGTGGAAGTAAAAAGGAAGATGGAGAGGTATTTTACCAAACTGATCCGGCCACAGGCTGGAAACGGTCTATGATGATGAGACGTGTCTTGCTGCTGGTATATCACTTTGTGGGTGCATTCGTGAATTTGACCATTTCATGAATCGGATAAGTTTCCAACCATTCCGTGAACTGGCCTTTCCTCCTGACCATTTTAAGAACTGGGCAAAAAATAGTCCAGTTAAGGAACTGTGCAGCGCTTGTGATGCCAAGTTAATGAAATGGGAAGCTACTATCCTTACCCAACTCATAAACTGGGCGAGTTTTAGCCCAGTACCTGAAATGAACAAGCGAAAAATAGGTTTGATCTTCAAGTTAATCTTTACTTTTAATCGTTTTAGAATGAAAAGTTAGGTTAAGTTAGATTTTGATAGTTTAAAATAATATGTTAAAACCCATTTCAGTTAAGCTTATAGTATATTAAACCATATGTTCCATTTCATGAAATGGACCAAATTTAAGGCTTTTTCTTCCATTTCGTGAAATGGTTGAGAGAAGAGGCTAGTTCATGGAATGAGCAGAAATTTGCCCGATTCATGAACTGGGCAGTTTCACTATTCGAGTGTAACAAATGCACATATTGGGTTGGTTGGTAAAGGCTCATGCGTACTGTTTGAGTCAAGTCGATTTTGAAATTCGTTTGTTTTTTCCGCGCATACATTCATTGTTTCTACTAACGCAGCGGAACCTACCCAGCTCGCGCTGATTACTTGTTATTGGTTTATATCTCGTCAAGTGATCACGTTTCAGTTCTGCTCTTGGTTTTTTTTTCGGTGAACGTGTGACTGTACGGTAAGGCTTCAGTCTCGCAAACAGACCTGATCATCACTGGCAATGAGGTTGAGGTTAAAATCTCGGCTAAGTGTACTGATTGTCTTTTTTTTTTACTAGATAGTTTTCCATTTTACCTCCAAGTGAGTGAAGGTATATTTCTTTAAAAATTCATACCTTCCTCATTCCTACACTAATAGTATAGTTAATAAAGTTATTTCAAAAGAACTAGCAAGATGAGGTGAAAAAAATAATGTGATTCCGATTTATTACAATCAGTAGGTTACAAGCACCAATAACTTAAACGTATTGTTGATTATTATTTAAATTAAAAAATGACACCTTGACGCGGTAATCGAACTCATGGCCTTTATCTTAATGCGCCAATGCTTTACCACTGAGCTATTCAGGAAACTCCCCGTGCCCAGGATCATTCTTCACTCATATTTTGAGCATAAAGGTATAAGGTATAAAGCTCTTCTGAGTCAATAGTGGCGGCGTCGTCTGATAGCTCACGATCTTAATTTATCGCTCATATGTATCTGACCATTTCCACACGTCCATCACAGGCTCTGCCTTAAAATATGAGTGAATAATGACCCTGGACACGGTTCGACTCCTGGATAGCTCAGTGGTTAGAGCATTGGCGTATTAAGTCAAAAGGTCCCAGTTTCGATTCCTGTGTCCAGGTATAATTTTTCAATTTAAAGAATATGTTAGTTAGTAATTAACAACTTTAATAGCTTGGTAGTTTAATCCATCATTATTACTGACTGTTAAAATATTATAATAAAAAATACAAGCCTTAATTTACAATAAAGGGTCTAGCTTGACACACGACTGTACTTTATTACAGGTATGATAACCAGAGGTTGCGGCATCAGGGGCTACTGTGACAATGCTGTAGAGGGGACTTACTGCGATGTTTGCTTCAAGGACGGCTGCAATGGTTCCTTCAAGATTTAGTACACTCTGTTACAATCACACATATGTATGTTCCCATAAAGAATATTGATCAACCAGGTAGTGGTATTCCACCAGTTTGTTCACAGACCCCCAGATATCATTTATCTTCAACTTTGTACCACCAAAGTTGTTGGTTCATAATGCAAGCTATACATATTCTACATATATAGGGGAGAGAGAGAGAGAGAAAGAAACAAAATGGCGCTCTCAGATCACATGTCATTACGTCCGGGTCTTTTGGGGCTAACCCTATATCTGGTATAGATTATTTAGTGTCATACATAATATATATCTTCTTCTTCAGTCAACAACCCGAAGGTTGGTTTGGTGTGATTTATATCCATCCGGAGCTCGACATGAGCTCAGACCTTCAACTGGTTAGTGCTACCTACACCATCTGATAGAAACCACATGTAGGCCCTACCAAGGGAAGTTCAGAAAGTGTGGTGGTTCCCCGTTGCCTTCCACACTGGATTTCTAAGAACGAGAACGAAAGGGCCTACCAATTTTGTCACAATCGACATGGGATCGATGGCTTTACTTGTCCTCCGAAGGAATTGTGCTACGAATTTTCACCGCTCAAGAAAAATCCGTTGACCTCGCTGGGTTTGAATCGACGATCATCGGGTCCTGAGGCGAGCACTTTACCTCAAGACCACCGAGATTGACATAATATGTATATATAAATATGTTTAAATTCTACATACCCCTTAAGATGTCTTCGCGTACCCCAGGTTGAATACCCCTGAACTAGAGTAGTGTTTCCCAAACTTTTGCCAATGTTATGCACCTTTTGGGGTCATGGTCAAGTCAAAGTATCCTTTACAGATCTTAATAAGAAAAACTAGACAAATACCTGTTCTCTTGTAAAGTATAAACAGTTGCTCCAAATTTTAATAAAGATTCAATGGAGAGCCAAACAAAATTGTGACACAAGGCTTAAAAAACTTATTAAAGTTCATGGCATCTGGTGAATATTTATATCAATAAATCTAGCAGATTTACTAATCATTCAAAATTATTTCACGACTAATAAAACTCGGTGGTACGTCGCTTACCCCGTGAAATCTTTCGCGTGCCTCTGTGGTTACGCGTACCACATATTGTGATTTAACACTAACCACTTATGTTCTATGATATTATTAATAATTACTATCATGTGTTTTAAAAACTGCGGTTCTGTCGAGATTTAAATGAACTAACTCTGGCCTTAGCTCTATCAATCCTAAGGAGGAGGGAGAATTCGAGCTCACACTTCAATCTTTTGCAATATTAATTTACTAATTTGAATCTGGATTAACTTCTTCTAATTAATCATCCAAGCCATGTTTTTTTTATGTATCTGTAAAAAGTTTGTGTACAATTATATTTATTTTCAGGTAGGGCCAATTGAACTTAGGACGGCAGGGAAAATTGTTCATGTAATTTGCGACAACACTGTTGATATCTAAGTGTGGCAACACTGAATATTATGAACCAGTGGACATATGTTTTTAATCTATGCAAAAGACAAAGCCAACTGTAGTGTGCCCGGACCATTATGAGCCAAATAGTGATTCATAATACGAATAGTGAAGAGTTTTCAACCAAAATTTAACATTTTTAGTTTTTTTTAATTATGTTCATACTTTGTTTTTTATCAAACACGTTAAAAATAGGAAAAAACTATCAGAATAGCGCATAAATAAAAATATGTAAAATAAAAAGGTGGGTTCAAGGAGCGTTGGCCTCCTTCCTTGCACTCCCCGCCTCCAGCCCCCACTTAGTAAAACCTTGGACAAAACATAGGATTGCAAGGGTTAAGTATCTTGGAAGTTCACGGCCACAAGAACGTAAGCTCACCATTCAAACCTAACCTGACACTAAACCACCTTCAAATCCATTTCCACACTTCCCATCAACGTCTTGGCCTACTATGTTCTCTTAGCTTCAGGTTTTCCAACTAAAATATTGTGTACATTCCTGTTATGCCGGGATCACGATCAACTTAACGTAACGTTCACTTAAAGTTAACTTAAAGTTAACTTAACGTAACAACTCGAGCCAAACATCTTAATTCTCGATTATGATCTGTGATTTGTACTATTTGCACAGTGATGATCTGTGAATGTTTACAGTTTTCAATCGATATAATAAATATCTATTACAAAACTTTTTTGATAAATTTAGCTTTCCTATTTTAGTTTAATTATTTTGTTTCAATGTCTGATCATTAGAACTTACTCTAAAGAGTAAATATTGGTCATAAAACCAACAAATGAGTTACTAAATAGCCCTGTTGACGTCACTCGCATAATGATTGGCTGGCTAGATCACGTGATACCCTCCAAGTAACGTTCACTTAAAGTAAAAGACCTCCCAGGACATCTCTTACGTTAAGTTAAGTGCATCGTGATCGCCTCCATTTAAACACACGAGGAGGTCGTTTACGTTCAGTTACGTTAAGTTAACTTTAAGTTGATGGTGATCCCGGCATTACCGACCATACACACCACGTGACCACCCCACCTCAACCTGCGGGCCTTGTTAAGTTATGCGTACAAACCATGAAGATCTTAATTTATTTATTTAACTTTCTTCAATCTCCTGTTCACTAGCAGCAGTCAGTATAAGTAGAATGGATTAATAAATTAAAAGTTTGAATTTAGAGGAAGTGAACCCGCATTTGCTTGGAGGAAGAGGGTAAAACCGTTTAGGAAAAACCAGCCTCCAGTTCACCCGACCGAGATTCGAACCTTTATCTCCCCGTCCTAGGCAGTCTAACTCAACACGAAACTAGCGATTTAGTCAACTACGCCACCGAGTCGGGTTATGTTATATTAAATATTCCCTGAATAAAGAACGTCCTGTCCATAAAAATGTCCTCTCCCGCTCATGAAAAAAGGCAGTAATATAAGAGTAATCAAATACCTTAATTAATTATGTATCACAGTACTGCGTAGTAATCATCAAACTTTATATGAATACAAGACCATCTAAGGACTTCATTAAAATTAAAAAAAAAAATCTTTTTCAAATATAGAACAGAATTATTTAAATAAGAAAAATACTACGTGGTTCGCACTCCCTAAATAACTTGTTGCATAAGTTCATAGGGAACAACAATAATTAATTCGAACTTTGAAATTTCCAACACTCAACCTAAAACTTGAAACTGGTTCTGTGTGTATATTATCAATTTTTTTCATAGATAACATATTTTAAAAACAAATTGAACACTCAGAACTTCAGATATCAATATTTTTATCTCTTTAATTACATAATAAACAAAATAATAACACAAAATAAACAAATGAATAACCGTGTACTTTTAACACTTTGATACATTTTTTACTAAAAAAATAGTTTATTTGTACAAGCCTTCTTATCTTGTATGAGAATGGGTGATGTGGCTAACTCACTAATTAACTTTACTGAATTGTTGTTGAAGTGTTTTATTGGTTTTGGTAGAGTAAGGAGATGCATTGCGTGGCCATTAAAAGACGATAGTCTTATGCTGTTTTCTTGGAAAAATAAAATATTAGTCTTGTCTGGTTTGCCTGTGATGGGAAGGTTGGGATTCAAATCATGATCGAATGTACCGAGGGTGGTTCTTACTAAATAGTTTTCCAATCTCCCCTACACAAATGTGGGTACACTTTCTCTAAGTTCAAACTTCCTCACCCCTAATATATTAGTTTAGTTCATAAGCATATAACCCGAGAGGTTAAAGAAATGCGATGACTAAAACAAACTTAATTAGAATTTTTTTTTCTAAATAAGACCGGAGAATGAATTGAATGAGTAATTTATCAAAACATGATGATATATCAGCACACGATTAACAAACTAACATAGGACAACGCTACCTGCGTTTAAGCCGAACGGGTAGTAAGACGCGGAACTAATAATAATAATAATTATTATTATTATTATTATTATTATTATTATTATTTCAATTTCCTTTATTATAGTGCTGGCCAACAGTCGTAAGACCTATGACAGGCCAGCACTGAAAAGTACACAAGTACCATACAAATACATATATTTACACGAGAAAATATTATAAACAAAAATGGCTAAATAATGGTATATAATGATGAATAGTTACGAAAAAAGTAGTAATTAATAATGATAAGAATAAAAAATAGCATTAATAACAAATAACTAAAGAGTGGTTAAACGCAGTAACAATATGCAAAAAATAGATCATCATATTGTAAATTTAAATATTATGGGCAGAACCTCTACATGATAAATTATTGATATGGGAATTCCTTAAATAACTTGAGTTTAGCTTTCCTTTTATGATAGAAGTCGAATTCAACGACCTATAGGGCTAACCTTATAAGAGCTATTAAGAAAAAATAATTTTGGACTACGAGAAGCCCGAGAAGGGATATGAACGTCTACATGATCAAGGGCAAATTTGCAAGAAATTGTATTATTGAGAATATTATAAACAAAAAGGGCATCACAATAAAGTTTACGCGAGAAGAGAGTTTGGAGCCCTAAGAGGTTTCGAATTCTGTCATAATCATAATAAATAATGCTAATAATAATAATAATAATAATAATAATAATAATAATAATAATAATAGACAACACTACCAAACTTAGCACCAGCCCTAGATCTGTTTGAGTAGACCTGTTAATAGACAATCAATATAAAGGATTATCCTGAGGTCAAACCAAGGTCCTCGGGTCCTGTAATCAACCTGCTCAATCACTGAGCCATGGGATTAATTGCCTATAGTAGTAAATGTAATAAATAATAAAAATTATGAAATGTGAGATTTGTGAAATGATTTTGGTGGGCTTCATTTGAAAACGTATTTATGGTTTAGGTGCTATTATTTAACTAGTTCTTACTAAACACATTGATTACAATATCATAAGATGAATTACAATTTACCCACCAGATTAGGTGGCCGCATAGCCTAAGGCGTTACTCTCGCAGAAGACTAGACTACCGATGACGTGGAGATTGTGGTTCGATCCCGGCTGGATGTACTGAGGGTGGTTTTCACTAAATGTTTTTTCACTCTCTCTCCACCTAAATGCGAGTACACTTCCTCTAAATTCAACCTTCCTCATCTCTAAAACATTAGAGTAATTAGTACATAGGTGTATAGTCCGAACGGGTAGTAAAACGCGACGCTAAAAAAAAACCTGTCATATGAAACTAGTGGAAACAGACCTAACTTAGGATTAGCCAACCAAACTCTGGTGACGTTGGGGTAATCCACCTTTCGGGAATAATACCTGCAAATCAAACCCGGGCCCCTAAGCACGTAGCCAGATGCACTGACCACTACACTACAGGGCCGTTTAATTTGTAACTGACTGCATACGATGTTTAAATATTCACAATATTAGTCTTTAATACTAATATGATCTTTCCAGTTTCTCTCTAGGTAAATTTGGATACATTTCTTATCCTTGAAATTAATTTTCCTAGTCCTGTACTTTAAATACCAAATGTTTTGGATAGCACAATTGAGCAGAAAGATCTGTAGTTTTCCTTCAAACACAAATCAAACTCTGGCTAATTTAATAACTATGTAAAACTTCAAATCTTATCTAAGTAAATTTACTTGAGTTTTATTTTTATGTAAATAATCTAGTAAATGATGAAATATACACTAGTATTTGATAATCTTGATAAGCATGCGTGTACAAAAGGTTGCATAGGAGTTAGGCACATAGCACTGCACATGTAATTATGGCAAGCACATTCTGCTATGTATGACCATTAATGATGAGCCTAAGAACATTTCTAGATGGACTGGTGTGTAGTTTACTATTAATGGTGGTATGTTCTGCTACCATGCTCCAAGATGTCGAGGTGGGCAGTGCCACGCGCCTAGCTTCTATGCAACCTGTTCTACACGCATGCTTGCACAGCTTTGCTCTCCAAGCACTGTACTCCCAAACTTTGAATATAATTTAATTGTATTAGCATAGCTGGTTGGATGTAAGTGTACACGGATTTTGTATTACTTTTGGTTCAAAGTACAGTGCATGTGCAGTTTGGGCGTTGAGTTTCCGAACATTCTGTATATGGGATAAACATGTTAAATTAATACGCTCTGTGTTCCCTAGAAGTATCTTAGACTTTTGTCAAGTTAAAAATAATGTACAACCACTATCCAATAACTAGACGTTACCACTTTAACACATTTCTTACACACTTCGCTGGCCGCATGGTCTAAGTCAATAAACTAGACTTCCGAAGACGGAGAGATCGGGATTCGATCCCAAGTGGGTTTACTGAGGGTGGTTTTTACTAAACCATTTTCCACTCTCCCACTATTAATTCAACCTACCTCATCCCTAGCATACTAGTGTAATAATAAGTACATATGTGGATAATCCGAACAGTTAGTAAGACGTGGTGACCAATAAATTAAATTTGTAAAAAGATGTTAAGATTATTTAATTTTTCCAGAACTGCCTTTAAATTTAAGAATATGTGTAAGCGTCTTCGATCAAATTTAATAAATTTAAAAGACCAATAAAATTTTGAAAATGTTAAAATTAAATGTGTGATTCTTTGAAATGTTTTTTATTAATTGTATTTATTTGAAAGACAATAGGAGGCGCTATTCTTCTACATCGTCCCATCACCTATCACGTCCCATCGTGTATAACGTCCCATTTGAAGATGGAATCTTACTTGTTGATATTAAACTAAGACACCAAATGTTGTTTATTCTACGTCGTACACTTGGGACTTTGATCGGCTTGTTGATTTTATTCTAAACTCGAGATAAAAATAAAAGTAGAGATATATTTTGGTTTTATTCCAGAGTGCCATTATTAAAGTGTTAAATAAAAAACAAACAAAAAATTAAGTGCTAAACAAATATGTTTTTTAAGATAAAGTACCGCTGAACAGGACTGAGTGTATAGACGGTTGTAGGTATATATGTGGATGGTATATAAGTGGCGGGTCGTAGCCAATTCTTCAACAAATTATTCAAAATGATGAAGCTCGTGGTATCTTCTCTTCTTCTCGTCACCTTGATGGTCCAAACAGGTAAATTAGATATATTATTACACAGGGGACCTCTGGGATACAATCCCAGGTGTTATGGTCACCAAGTGGGGAAAATCAAATGGAAGTTTAACTATAAATCTTCTGATACGTCGATTAACCACTCAACCGTTTGAGATTTCTATGTTATAGTCTCATTTTTTTCCCCATATATATGAGGTATTTAACGTGCATTTCCTGAACCAATCGATTATATCAGCACACGGCTTATAAACTAAATTAAATCTAGAACAGACACAAACCCCAGCCATTAATTTATCACTGTGAAAGGGGGGAGACCCGTATTTCAACAATGATATATGTTTCAGCCAAGACGGGTAACCGAACCAGGGACCCTTAATTCACTAGACAGACATGCTACCGACTGATCCAAGGTGTCGGACAGGTTATAACCCTGTCAAATAATATACCGAGTATCTCTCTGGAAAATACTGAAATTACGTCAAAAAGAAACATTAAATAATTATATACAAATTTGTGTAAATATATCAAATTGGCACCCGGGCAGGGATTTGAGCCCTGGCCATCCGGGTGTACGTGACTACCACTCTACCACTCGAGCTGTTCGGGATTTACGTGTGTAAAAGAACGGTTGATACGTAAGGCCAGACGGTCAAGGCTCAAATCCCTGTTAGGATGTTAATTTTATATCTTAACATAAATACTACATCATAGTGTAATCTGAAAAGACGTGGTTGTTTTGTTACGTCGTTTAAGGAAAAATGTTTTGTATTACATAACATATTGGTCCTTTTTTATGTACATTTTATGACTGGTCTAGGATTAGTTTATCTATTTTAACTTCCCGTAAAAGGATCGTGCATATAAACAGTGTCGTGGATTGTTTCCAGGATGGATGTAATGAGGTGGACTGGATAGAACTAACACAAGATAGGGATAGGGTACTGGGTAGAACTAGCTCAAGATACGAATGGGGTGTAGTGAGGTGGACTGGATAGAACTAGCTCAAGATAGGGATAAGGTATAATGAGGTGGACTGGATAGAACTATCTCAAGATAGGGATAAGTTGTAATGAGGTGGACTGGATAGAACTATCTCAAGATAGGGATAAGGTGTAATGAGGTGAACTGTATAGAACTAGATCAAGATAGGGATAGGGTGTGATGAGGTATACTGGATATAACTAGCTCAATATATGAATGGGGTATAATGATGTGGACTGGATAAAACTAGCTCGTGATAGGGATAGTGTATAATAAGGTAGACTGGATAGAACTAGCTCAAGTTAGGGTTAGGCGGCGTACTTTTATAGGTACGGCAATGAACTTTATAGTTGCTAATGCCATGGAGTGTGTGTGACCGTTCATTAAAAAATGACTTTGTTTGCAGACCTAATGAATCTACTAACTTCAGTTTCAATTTTCCTCCACAGGGTCAGGATTGAAATGCTACGTCTGCGAGGAGTTGCTCGACTCCTCCTGTGGAGCAACCTACAATGGCACAACCCTCACAGATTGCGGTAGTCTCCTACCAAACCGCGCTTGCGTGACCATCACTGAGTCCAGTAAGTAGCAGAATTGACATCAATATTAGAAACAGCAGCTTGTAGTGCTTGCCTGCCATCACTGAGTCCAGTAAGTAGCAGAATTGACATCAATGTTAGAAACAGCA
>CABFWB010000546.1:230103-240866 GCA_902151455.1 Timema bartmani
CCTGTGGGAGTCTTCCTGCCAGGATGTAGATTAAAAAAAAAAAAATGTCCGTGGAAGCATATATCTATCTAGAATAGGAAACAAGAAATATGTACATTTAAAAATCAAGTCGATGATTTTGAAAGAGCAAAAAGTATAATTACTGTGTAAACTCGTCAGAGGAAGAGGATAAGTGTTATCAGTTGATAAACTAGAGGCTTCACCGGGTGCACTGCTCATTTTCTTCTCTCTCTCTCTTTCTATTTCGTACATTAGTGTCTAAGTGACCCGCCTCGGGGGCGTAGTTGGCTAACGCGCTAGTCGTGTTGAACTCGACCGCCGAGGACGGGGAGATCGAGGTTCGAATCTCGGTCGGGTGAACTGGGGGTGGTTTTTACTAAATGGTTTTCCACTTTCCCTCCACGCAAATGCGGGTTCACTTCCTCTAACTTCAACCCTCCCAATTCCTAATCCAATAGTGTAATTAGTACTTAGGCATATAACCCGAACGGGTAGTAAGACGCGGTGCTAAATATTAGTGTCTAAGTGTTATAGTGCTTGGAGTTCTTAGGTCAAGACACAACCTGCTTCTCAAAATAGTTTCGAAATCCTCAAGTAGTCAACGTATTTAATATTGTTTTTGTTTGGTCAGTTTTAACTACTCTAAAATCATTCTATAAAGTTGTTATAAGGTTGTTTCTGTGATGACTTAAGTTAGAGACACACACGCACTTACGACAGTGGATAACAGCGGAGGATTGGGCTCTTTGTTTGTCCTACCTGGCAGATCCAGAGGTACCGGGCTCGATCCCCGCTACTTACAGATTTTCTGTAAAGCAGTGGAGGTGACCTGGTGGTCTAGGGTTAAGGTGTTGGACTTCTGTGCTGGGTGGTCCGGGGTTCAATCCTCGGTCCCGGCACAGATTGCCAAACCTTTCCTTCACCTCTGACAAGACGTGTATTAATCACAACTTGTTAATATGTGGAATGCCAGGCCTCCACCGTGGTTCGGATCACCACGTTAAACTATAGGTCCTCCATTTCATCTCACAATCACCCTACCATTACACGTTAGCGTTAGTGCGTATAACCCAAACGGTTAGTAAAACGCGGCGCTAATAATGATTGTAATAATAATAATAATAATAATGTGAAGCTGCGACTCTTGAACGAAGTCTAACTTAGCCACGTGAGGACAAATTAGGAGCTAATTGAATGGCTACGACCTATAAAACTAATATTAACGGCTGGAGAGTTCGTTATGCCGACCACATGACATCCTCTATCAGCAGAAGTTGGTACTATCTTCAACAACAGATGGTGGCCACTCTGTCAGTATGGCTTTATATTGTAGGCTGAACCCATGGAGTCTTACTATCAACAAAACTAAGATAATCTATATAAAAAATATTTATTCGTAATTATGATTGATGATTCTAAATAATATATATCACATATTAATCCTTATAAGATCAAAGAGTGAGGATCTTAACTTAGTAAATGCACATGCATTAGATTGGAATGAATATAATTATTAGCACCGCGTCTTACTACCCGTTCGGGTTATACGCAAATAAATATAATACTTTATTTGAGCGAGATTTAATGTGGTTTGCTATTTCATAATATGGAAAGTTATAACACTATGAATGCAGTGTCCTCATGACTGTGTTTACCACACACATTTTGAAATGTATATACGTTTTTATACATCTGTTCGTATTTTTTCTATAAAATAATTAAGTAATTCAATGTTGCAAACAGTTTTTTTAATAAACACTTCATTAGCTCGATATTATTGTAAAAATATAGCAGAATAATTATCCATGTGTAACTAACGGTTTTTCTATAAAATAAAAATTTACAGATAAACTAAGACGTAAAAGAACAAATCTTGTACATTTTTACAATTATATAGAATTAATAAAGTAGTAGTTATTTTAGCAAAACCTGTTAAGTCGTTTCTGAGAAAAATGTATCTACAATAACTTGTGGAGTATAGGCAAATATTTCAAGTGCAGGTCTCCTTAAAACTAACAAGGGTTGGTTCATATTTTGAATACGATGTAACATAATTGTTAGCTTCAGGTTTATAAATGTGTTCATATCTTTAGTAGCAATAAATATAGCAAACAAAATAAAGTGTTGCTTGCAGAAGGCTAGTTATATTAACATTCTCCTCTTGTTCACAGTTTCAGGATTTACCTCCAGAATGTGCGGTATCTCAGGGCAATGTGCTCTCACCATCGGTGCTACGTACTGTCAAACCTGCTCTGTCGATGGTTGCAATGACTCCATCCCTTCTTAAGGAAGGGGATGGAAAAAAAACACTTTAGAGGACCATCGTATCGTCAACTTCTAGCATCTTCCTCTTCGTCCAACATTGTCGTTTTCCAGCAGAGTTTCCTTCTGGCATCACTACCCGGGCTGGATTTACAGCAGGGATCAGGAGGGGCTATATATAGCCCAGGGCGGAAAAATCAAAACGGGTGACAAATTTTGTAAAAAAAAAACCCACTATTGATATTGAAAGATTTAATATTATCCATCTCTTTGTTACTCTACAAACAAAACCTTTTTATAGACACGTTCTCTACCGCCAGAGATATTTTTATAAACACGTTCTCTACCTCCAGAGATCTTTTTATAAACACGTTCTCTACCGCCAGAGATCTTTTTATAAACACGTTCTCTACCTCCAGAGATCTTTTTATAAACACATTCTCTACCTCCAGAGATCTTTTTATAAACACGTTCTCTACCTCCAGAGATCTTTTTATAAACACGTTCTCTACCTCCAGAGATGGATGTGTAAAACCCGTGGTATTAACTATTGGGTGTCCGTGTCCCGTCACGTCAAGGGAATAGATAGGCTACATGCAGTGTTATACTATACCGTGAGTCCATTATAACTATCGTTCATATACGACTTCTCTGTATCGTGTTTAGTCTATAGCAGTGGTCAGCAAATGGTGGACCGCGGTCCACATCCGGACCGCAGATACATTTTTAAGGACCTTGAGGAGATAGCGATAAACAGAAGAAATGATGCTATTTCGGTGGTGGGCGGATAATAGACACGGGAAAATCACATTTTTGAATTAGTATAGTCCTATGGGCCTTGAACATGAGTCACTGTTAAAGTTTTGTTGGACCACTGAAGTATGTCGAGTTTTTAAAACGGACCTCCATAGAAAATAATTGGAGACCCTTGGTCTATAGTTTATACAGACTGAGGGTGATAATGTCTGAAGGGGTTTCCGATTGTAGGGGGGGAGGGGTTCAAGATCTGTATAGCCCCTAAGTGGCAAAAATATAAATCCGTCACTGATCCCCACCTTCTGTTAACCTCACCTTACACACTGTCAACTACTACCCTTTTCTCTTGCGTGTAACAATTACATTTGTATAACTACGACTACTTATCACTAAAATAGCTCATATCACTAATAAAATATGTATTTTACAAACCTTGTTTTATTTCTTCATCCGATACCACTTATCACCGCCAGGGTCTTTTGGTTGACAATAAATCAAAAGATCGTAGTTTGATGCCCATCTACTTCTATAAAGTAATTTCAAACGGGGTTTCTCATAATTTGTTTGTATTAATCAATTGGTTTCAAACGCACCTGTGATCACACGCTCTAAGGCGTCAAACTCACAATATACTGGCATACTGCTGATGGGTGGTTGAGGTTCGAATTTCTCTCGGGTTCTTTTGTGGTTTTTCAAATCCTTTACCCATGTTAATACAAGGAAATTTTCTCTAAGCTGTTAATTTTACCAATGTGTTCGAATTGATCTTTGTAAATATATATTTGAAATGTATATTTCATAATTTGTTTTGTTTTGACTGTACTGATTGTAGAGACAACACCGATTAGCAGAATATAATATTCCAAGCCGAGGCAGAATGTCAGATAATTCCAACTAATGACACACACACAAAGGTAAAGCGAACGCCTGCTTCTTTACCTGGTCGGTGTTACTTTGTTGGAATAGGCTGAAAGATTGCTTCTTTTACAAGATAGCCCCCATGTCATATTTGTTAAATTCCCTGCTAAAATATTATAGATTCAAACAATCTTAGAAATTATCATTGTCAAATGAACTTAAATGAAGCTGTTAAATAGTCCTAGTGATAAAACGTATGAACTATAAAAAATAGAAATTGTATTGTAGTAACCATTGGATGCATTTGGTTTAACAATGTTAATTATTTGATTGTGGTTTAAAAATGACGTCTAGACGCGGGAATTGATACCGGTGCTCTAGGCCAAATGTTCTGAGTTCAGTGGCGTATCGTTTGACATTTTAAAACTACACCTGTTATATGTCTTCACACTCAAAGTCCCCAATTTATTTTACCATTACATATAAGGTATTCACACACCAACGCAGCGTGTACCGCCGGGTTTATAGTGTGTTTATATGTGTATAGATATATGGATATATTTACATATTGTGGAATAATTTTTGTTAAAATATAAACTTTAATATTTTTTAATAATATTGCGGATGTGTATTTTAATAGGAAAGTGGAGGAAATATATATATATTTACTTACACTAAGCATTTATCTAATAGTTAACTTTAAGTCCACTGACCTTAACGAAAAACACATAAGATAAGTGATAAATAAAATGTGGTCTAGCTCAGACCAAAAAAAATGTGATTACAATATTTGGGTTCACAAATAACATTTAATTTTTACTACAATTATCTCAGGGGAAAATAAAATTTTAAAAAAAAGCAACCATAATATTACCAAAAAAATTGAGCACGGGACCCTCTCAGGACCTCTGGGTCATGTTGGAAAAAATATACCCTAACTGTTTAAGGGGGCTTATTGAACGAGACACTGTTTAATAATTAATTTGAATTCCTTAAATATATATACTGTATACTTTTATAGCCAATTCCTCAATGAGGTTGGTCGTAGGACACTAAAACAATTAACACTAGATAAGGTCATTGCATTCGTCGAAGTCGTTACTTTGGCCAATAAAAATTTAGTATCTTTCTAGAGCCAATGATGAAACAGTAAAATTATGTCTACAAGAAAAAATTCTAATGCCAGTGAATCAAACTAAAATTAATGTTAACCTTTGAACTTGGAGCAATAAAAGTTAAACGTTTAATGAAATCTGGTCGAAAAGGTAGTATAAACAAAGGATGTATCACCATTAAAGTTTGTGTTCATATCACCTCAGGTCAACGGCGTCTGGTATGTAGTCTTCGGCGTTGAAGATGTTAGATGATAGTGATTCAGGCAATCTCACTTATTATTCACAGTCTTGTTCTGGTAGTAATTAACGTGGTCCCAAGACTTTGTACCATCTTGTACTGGCCTGATTGTGGGGTAATCGGCATTAATAAAGCTCTGCCATTATCACGATACTTTCTTCGAAAGCACTAAGTAAAAAACCAACTTTTTTTCTCTTTTAGTCCGCGTCTCTTCCTCTCTTGTTATTTTTTTTTCTTCAACAATGCCTAGCCTCGCTTCTTCCTTCCTCTCTCCCCTTCTCCACTGCTGGAGTCAATTTCTTTCCTCCTTGTATAGGGCGGCCATTACGAGTCTCTTAGAAGACGACAAAATATTTTACACCTGATCAGGGTGTTTTTTTTTAAAGCGGGGACGGAATAATTTGGACAAAACTCCAATAAAAAAAAAATTCTTGATCAAATAACTGTATTGGCGTTATTATTAGGTGTTTCCTTCGACGCAATGCAATGTCCATTGAAAATAATAAGTTTTAAAATAAATAATCACTTAATAATAAATTAAAGCTAAATAAAAGTATACCTTGACAGAATTAAAATGCCTGCAATATATATATACTTCACTGATAGTTTTAAGTCAAAATCTGTGATGGACTATAAATGAAGAATGACTCTAAACTTCGAACGAATCCCGGATAGCTCTGTGGTAGATCACTGGCACGCTGGACCTAAGGTTCCGGATTCGATTCCCTTGTCCGAGTGATTTTTCAACTTATTTAAATTAATTATAGATTTAACCTGATACACACATATAGCCTACGCTAAGTATTAAGCCTATCTACGACTATATATTTGTCCATACTATTTATGTTATGATCATTTATATATATATATATATGCATATATATGTATATGTCCATTCTATTTATGTTATGATCATTTACATATGTATATATGTATATATATATATATATATATACTCGCTTTGCTCGTTGGGAGCTCCACCCCCAAACCCCCAGTGAATTTCATTTGCAAGTGGATGTAAATTAATATAATTCCAGCGTTGTTTTGAAATTTAAAAAATGTGTGAAAAATGTGCAAAATTTACCTAAAATCAAAAATCTAGCTCTATCTAAGGTATAACCGCTGGAGATACGACAAAAAGTAATAGGACCAAACTTGTGGATCTCACCAAATCCGTAGCTTCTGGTGCAATCCGCTTTTTGATAGGTCTTACCGTTTACCCACAAGAGACCTCCAAAGAAAGGTCCGCACCAACTTTAAAGTTGCTCCACTGTTTTGAATTTTTTTTCGGGGGCTAAAATTTAAATTTTTTAACTTTTTGGAATTTCCCCGTCGGTTATAGGCTAGAAGCTATAAGTTTGCCAAATTTCAAATTTCTAGCTCATCTGGAAGTGGGTAGACATTAATGTCAGTGAGTGAGTGAGTCAGCCATGTGGTTTTATAGTAGTATAAAATGTGTGTAGACTATTAGCCACCCCGGTGGCATAGAACGTTGTCCAGGGTCCATAGGAGGTTGTCTACACTTCGTATTCGTAATGAGATGATGTGATGATGGTTATTATGATATTGTGGAGCCGGGGTGAGTCTTAACCTAATTTAAGCCTGATTAACCAAACACTGGTGCCCATTGGAATTATTCCCCTGAAGGAAAATACATCAAAGTTACCGGCTGGGAATCGAATCCGGGATCCCTAAATTCGTAGCCAGGTGCATTGACAACTACACCATTGCCGATTGCTCGTTTTAGTAAGAGGTCATCATTCATAAACCACGTAACGCTGTTGAGAGGGTGAGGGGAGCTACATTGGGGGGAGGGGGGTATATCACGGTGTTACGTAACACACATATTATACTTAATGTGGAAGAGTAGGGAACATGAGTTAGGGGCAGTATTTTTGCAGTGTTGATATCAAAACAACCCGCTTCAGTGAACGAATGGTCTAAGGCGTCACTCTCGTGTTATACTGGCCTGCAGAGGTCAGAGTTCAAATCCCTAAAATAGTGGTTTTTACCTAATCCGGCTACCCACTCTCCTTCCACGCCAATGTGACTAGATTACCTCTACAATGATTCCTTCCTCATCCTTACCCCCGTTTGAGTAATTATCATTGTAAAAAAAATAATCACACACCCTCTTTTCTACCCTCACGAGCCGCTCAGTCGGTAGTACACCTAGGTGAGACTCCACCTCTCAAGGTATTCGTGGTGAGATGCTGAGGTTGGTACTTCTGTAATTCTAGTGTAACCGGGACGAGACAAGAGGAATTACCATAGTGACTTACCTGTTAGAGTATCACCACGGTGCTGTAAGGTCCTTATTCCAAAGAGCTAGATCCTATGTTTGATAATTAATGAGTAAACATAAAAATTGGGGTAGGGTACCAAAAATTATGTAGCAACGGAATATGTGTTGTCGGTACAAAGCAGAAATTATCACTTAATTAGTGTGCACATATTTTAATTTACTGACACAAAACAGTTATGTCCTACCTATTTGACGCCAAATAATGTATAATTCTAATACTACAGAATTAGAGCCCAAAGGTAAGTTACATATATAATAACTGGATTCTGTTCATCAGCTATAGCGATTAAACAAAAGGGAAAAGAAAAACCATAATTTAATACCGATCTTAATTTGACAAATTTAGTGGTAAATAATGGAAATAGTGGTTAATAAGTTTAGATTAAAAAAATATTGTGTCTCTCCTCTTGCTAGCTTATTTGACCCCACAATAAATTGTCTTGGTAAGAAAAAAAAGGATGTGTAGTTGTAGTCTTGAGTTAGATGTTAATAAATGGAAAGTTCTTACTTGTATAAATCTTCTTCTTTCCTTTTTTTTTCTTGATGAAGAAATCTCAATAAATTGGCAGAAGTCACTACTTAAATATTTGAAGATGAATATATCTCACTCTAGTAGTTAACGTAAATAAAACTTATATCCATTATGGTGATAATTAGTCCAGACTTGAAATTATGTTAAAAACCAAAATAAAATTAAACTTTGATCTTGCGTCAAAGACGAGGTTTTTTTCATAAGAAAAACCCAGCGCGTCCCTTGGTTGTTTATTTATTTTTCTTGATAAAGAAGTGTTGTCATGACAACCCAACTATTAAATAAAACAAAAGAAATCAATTTATCAGCGTATAGAGGAAAGAATAATGTTTTTAAACTTCAGTGGTGTTGTTCATGGAGAAATAAAAAAAAAGTTCATTTGAAAAATATTTAAAAAGTTGATGCAGAAATATGGTGAATATTATTTACATCATACATGCCTAAAAAAATATTAAAACAGTTTTTTGGTCGAAATAAATCAAAATAATAAGTTATCAAGTATAAACAAATAATTTAATTTTTATTCACATGGTGACCTCAACAGTTGTTGAATATATGTCAAGGTTGTCCTGGAATTTAATGACAACTGTAACGGGCTAATCTGGCTTAGCCCCGTTCAAATATAAAATACGAATGTTTGTTGATACAAGCAAGTCGCTAAGAGTTAACAAATGACAATCTTGTGTTAAATGCTACGCCCATAACATGTGTCTGTTTATTTACATACCAACTCCACCGACTCTGACTGCAAGCTCGATGCCCCACTGGAATGAACAACTCCGAGAGAAGTGACCGACCCCGGCCTCAGGTGTTCGACAACGTGTACCAGCCAACTGAAAGCACCATGAACGCGAGTCGATGTTCTGGATCCTCAGGGAAGGTTCCCCCTCTACTTCATTCTGACCACTCCATCACGTGAAGTCCTGATAATATATATTCACCGGGCCGCTTGGAAGAAAACACAGAACACGATGGGACTGAACCAGCGTCCTTGGCGTAAAACGTACTCTCATCACGTCGAGTAAAATATCTTATCAACGTGGGCATATAGTTCAGGGAAATGGATCCACTGGACAGGAGGAAGCCGCTGTATTAGCCAACTTGATGACAGGATGTATACTTTCAGTCAGATGTTGAAGATTAGGATTAGCCGACTACATGGCAGGATTTATAGGATAGTTTTTAGTTAGGAATAGGGAATAACCCTTGTCTGTCTTTTGACATTATTAGTGTATTTTTGTTAGGTTAGTTGTGTATGAAGTTATGTCTCCTTTTTCATGAGAACAGGTTGTAAACAACACTTGTTTTGTATCGCGCTTCTCGCGTTCCCGTGACTGAGCCGCTAGGGCCAGCCACTCGACTGTATGGTGAATCTAGCTGCACACACTATGTGTCCACTCATGTAACAGAGAGGTAGCTTGCCCGGGAAAGAGATAGTCCAAGTTATATGGAGGCCCAGGATCCATACCTTGTTAGGTTCATTGATGAATCCCTAACACTTGTGTTAGATAGTTAACCTGTGGGCCGTTCTTGCTTCTCAAGATTGGCCCGTGGTTATTCTTAAGTTGGGTTGCTCCCCTTTGGAGTATGCAACTCTTCAGCCATTTCTGCCCCTCAGGAACGGCTGGGGCTGTCTTTCTTTACTTGTTTGTGTATAATGATGTCGATCGCCCATTAGGTGATAAAATTGTGGCACGCGTTATCGACCGGGCATGGCCCGTAGATTTTGAGGAATCATTGTAAGTTGGTTTTACCTCTTGGTGGAGTTTTTGCTCTGTATCCAGGGTCACTCTTATGTAACTGGACTTGAACTTGCCCTATGTAAGTTATAACTGTACTTGCACAGCCAAAATACCTTGTTGGTAGAACTACCAGTGACATAACTCAATTGTCTGAGTTAATTCATCCGGCGCTTCACGCCCCGTGTTGGCTGTGGCTTAGGCAATACTACCTCATATTAAATTTAGTTTTTATAGACTGTTCTTAATGAGATTACGTGCTAAATATTGTCCATGTCTTTTTGGTTTATTAAATTGCATTGTTTCTAATCTCCTCTTTCTTTCATTTAATTCATGTATATGTATTTGTGCACCACTGGACTTTTAAGGTTTCAGTTAATTAAACCAGCGACCATCAATCAATAAAGAAATATAAAGCCCAGGTTGGTGCACAACTTTTTCCCTTCATTTAAAAAGTTTGTAATTTAATGCCGCTATGCTCATGACAGATATTCATCAACTGTTGATATCAACATGTGAAGAAAAATAAACTCGATGTTCCTACTGGAGCAATAATTGATTCATTTTGACCAAAAATATGTTTTACTATAAAACTGCAAAAACATTTAACTTTTATTACATTCTCTACACTATCACCTTAAATTATAATGTTGAAAAAATAATATTATTGCTTATATTCATATTGTTCATATTAAATCCGAGTTCCTTTTTCATTTTCACAAAAGCTTCCCTATTAAACAAAGACATTAATTCTTTATAAGAAAAGTCGCATAACACATACTGGAGGGGGAAGTAGTCATGCTAAATGTCTACTTGGTGTTGCATGGAGGGGGAAGTAGTCATGCTAAATGTCTACTTGGTGTTGCATGGAGGGGGAAGTAGTCATGCTAAATGTCTACTTGGTGTTGCATGGAGGGGGAAGTAGTCATGCTAAATGTCTACTTGGTGTTGCATGGAG
>CABFWB010000546.1:250625-277212 GCA_902151455.1 Timema bartmani
TTTTTTTTTTTTTTTTTGTTCAAGAGAATGTTTGCAAATTGTACAGTTGGAGAAGTTCTTAAAATACCTTCGACTATTTACGTGTCTGAAAAGGTTTGTTCATTGAAAGGGAGTAAAGAGGTGAGATTGGGGGGATTGCTGGTAGCTGAACTATTGTGCCTGGACCACCACCCCTTCACAACGGACAGTTAGAAAGTGATTTATTAAACTTGGAAGTTATTTTATCACAGAGTAATGCAACCAAGGCCGTAGCCAGCCGATAATTTCAGGGAGGGCTTGGTGGGCACATCCCCCAATTGCTGGAAGCTAGAAAAAAGTCTAAATGATAAACAGTTCTAGAAGTTCTCTGAAGTGGGTTTTTTTCATGCTAAAATAACCCCCTAACTGCCGAAGGCTTGGAAAATTTATAAATATTAAACATCTCTAGAAGCTCTCTGAAGTGCTTTTTATGGTAGCACAGCCCCCTAATTTGTATTTGTATTTTGTATATTAATTTTGATATTGTTTGAACCATAAATCAAGCTATATATATTTGGTTCATACAATTTCTCGGAGGGCTTAAACCCCCAAACTCCCCCCCCCCTCTACGGCCTTGAATGCAACTATCACTCCCCAGTGGCCCAAAGAATCAACTTGTCTCAAGGAGCGCAGAGAAACTTCCTTAAGGTTGAGTGTCTGGTGCATGCATACCTTGCCTGTGACTTTAGGTCGATTCATTTATTTATTTTTAAGAAATCGTGCTGAGTCTACTTCTGATTAAGGAACCCTCCAATGAGGGCCGTGGGGCTAACAATGTACCCTTTGACTTATAGAGAAAAAGTTGTAATAGGTTTCTGTAAATCATTAGTCCTATACATCTTGCATGAAGCAACATTCATTATTTTGAATGCATTTTTGTGTGTTGATTATAAATCAAATACCACATAAGGTATTAAATTAATAAAAGGTATATAAAAATACAATTATTAGTCTACTTAATACCAGACCCACCTCTGGTTTGATCATAAATGTGAACTTGTGTATTTAATATCACAGTAGACTCACTTTGGTGGCCGCGTGGTCTAACGCACTACTCTCGCAGTAAACTTACTAGACTGCCGAAGACGGGGAGATCAAGGTTCGGATCTCATTCGGGTGAACTGAGGGTAGTTTTCCCCAAATTGTTTTCCAAACTCCCTCCGCGCAAATATTGGTATACCTCCTTTAAATATAACCTTCCTAATCTCAAAAAAAAAAATTGCGTGATTAGTAAATAAGCGTATAATCCGAACGGTTAGTAAGATGGAGTGCTAAAAAAATTTCTGTTAGTCAGCCGTTTTAAGAGTCTTTTAAGTATGTGACCATTTTCTCTAGAAAAAAAATGGGGGAAAAAACTTGTCTTCAACCCATCCGGCTTATTAGGAAATTATTAAATATTATTCTAATGTTACAGAACATCAAAAATTCTTGAGGGTGTGCGCGGAAAATATCTATAAGATCGCGTGCGAACAAGATTATGTTGTATCCTGTGAGCAGTGTAGCGACAGGGACGGCTGCAACGTTGTCGTTAAATACGTTGATCCCGAAGAAGAAGCCAACACCGAGGATGGTTCCAATAATTTGAGGACCTCAACGGTGCTCGTGTGGTTAGTACCTGTCCTCGTCGCCATCCTCAACACCCGAGTAGAAGTAAACAAACACTCTTAGCTCCATTTGGATGACATAGACCAATCTCCAGGTGAAACCAAAAGACACTATTCAAATCATCCGACTGTTACAAGTGATACAATCTATCATCTGATATATCCAATTGTGAATTCCTCTTTGATACCTTCGACAAATCATATCTCGTAAAGTTTCAGCGATGTCTTGAAAGCATACCATTTGTAGTTGATGACAGTAAACTTTTCCAAAATTAATTTTTGAACAGCAAAAATACATAAATTTCTATCTAATAATACTAGTTCAATTTTTTTGTTTTCACTCGTAAAATTGTATTAAAATGTTTCATTGAATAAAATATAATAAATGTACCAATTTTTTTTATAACTTGAGAGGGGGCACGCTTAAGTCGGGGTACTGACTATGAAGTTGCAACGTTCGACGCAACGGTTGCTGCAACTAACGAATACGTCTCTAGCCGCGTTGCTGCAACCGTTCTCCGTTCGGCGTGCTGTGATTCACATGTCTGTCGGTTTTTGTGCCGTTTAAAACGAGAGTTATTTAATCGCGCGATTCTTTTTTTGTCGCGCGAACTTTTATTCGCGTAATCAATTCTGACGTTGCTTTCAGATGAGAGGGAAAATATCGTTTGTTTCCTTCCCATGTTCAGTTGGGATTTTGACGTGGTTTTAGGATACGAGCGGTTGTTCTAGACCGGTTGCGCGGGAATTTTACTGCGCGATTATTTATCTCCCTGTGTGAACGCTCCAATTTGAAACAATGTATCTCAGCGGATAAAACTCGCGCGAATAAATACCTCTCGGATGAAACCGCACTTCCTGTTAACACAAAGGCGTTCGTAGTGTGAACGTGGACGCCAATTTGTTAAGAGCGTGCATCGCATGCCAATCAGTTCTGTGATGCAGTTGCATAGAGATTATAAATTGACACTAACACTATTCAACGTGGATCATTTATGATTAAACATTAATGAAGATAAAGAGTTTATAGAAGTTCCTAAAACTGAACATTGTTGAAATTTTAAATTATATTTGGATAAAATCTGCATTGAAAATGCTGTCTTTGATCATTTTAGATTGGCTTCACAGATAAGCACTGTGCAAAAATCTGTCAAAATAGGGACATACTGCAGTTATTAACAAGAAACTTTGTCGCTGTGTCCGCCATCGTGCCCCCGTAAAATTTCGAGTAATCGTTCAAATAAGAATGGACTGCACAGATTTCTGGCATATCTTGGTCTTTTCTTTTCTCTTTTACTCCTATACCTCACGCGCGCGCGCGCGTACTAACACACAAACGAACCGGGAGCTGAGTTGGGCCTGCCATGATGGCCGTTCTTAACCTAGTTCCTTAGTGTGCCTTGTCGGAAACATGGAGTGGACCGAGGAATCTTACCTTGGTTTAGTTGAACGCTATCACAATAATACAGTGCAATGAGAACCTTCGGAACCTAATTATTTCAAAGAAACATTCTTTACAATTTTCCATTTTCTCCCTTTTGAGTTTATTCCCCCCAACCCTCCCTTCTCTTAGGAATTTTCGCTGCGCGTTTCACACTCCTCCCTGATGAGTTCCGATAGAATGAAACCTAAGTCGGGGGATTGGGCGGTGGCGATAGATTTTCTTCAAGAGGCAGCCATCACCTCTTTGTCTAATGGCAGAAATGTAAAGTGTGAATTGTGTTCTTCTTTTCATTGTAAAAGACATATTGTGTTCGTCCCTTTTATATGTTTCTATCCAACTTTCCTTTACCTTCTTCCAAATATAATTCAAAGAACATTTAAAATTCTATGCTTGGTGGGACATTGGGTAGGCTTATGGGATTAACAGATTAAATATACAAGAAAAAAATTGTTAGTTTATTATCATCTTTCATCTTCACCAATATGTACGCAGCACTCGCAAATAGAACCTCTGACGACATGTTCGCAAGTCCTCACATTGAACACTACTGTTCGGATAAGTGTTTGTGTATTGTGCACGCTCTACCTTCATACTGAGTACCCGGCTTTACATTGTAGTATCTACCTTAAACCTTGACAGAAGAAGGACAAATCATGGGTATCTTAGCGGTGGAGTATTGGTATGGAGGGGCAAGTTCCCTGGTTCTGCAGGCTGTTTGAAAACAAACGCAACCCATAGATAATGCAAAATTGACACCCGTTTTTACCCCTTCTTTTCAAACTTAAAGACCCTTAATGATTTTTTTTAACGGGAATTGTTAAAGGGAACTATTTTTTCAAACCAACCTGAGACACTGGACGAGCTACAAGGGTTTACATTCAACATTCAGTTGGCAATAATATATAAAATTAGACATTAAAAAATGTGTTCGATAACATGATACGTCATGTACACTTAAAGTTCAATTCATAATGGCCACCATATTAATCAATTTTTGTAATTTACTAATGCATTGTTCATGGGTTGCGTTTCTTTTTGGACAACCTGTATTACCGTGTCCAATTTTTTTAAACTAATATTTTTCTATGCCGTATCACCATGGTTTAGCTTAAATGATAGCGCCATGATGTAGCACGCCAAGGTAAACTGCAGTGAAATCTCTTAATAGCGGAAACTTTTTGGGATCCAAATAATTAGTACGGTGCGCCGTACAGACTTACTCCCACTTTTATCTTAAAAACTGAGACAGTTACTAAAAACTCGTAGGATATGTGAAACTAAATAATTGGTATATATATTGTTGTAGAAAAACCACACCAAAGATCATAAAGGAAAATATAATATGCATGGTTACTTACTTAGCCTACTCTATGGCATTAGGAACTAGGAACATTGTTACATAACAATTGAGACAAGAGAAACATCTTTGTCCACCAAAGAGTTTAAGAATCAAATTCATTTTCAAAGACCTGAATTAAAAAGTGTGTATACATATATATATATATCTTTTATTTGAAATATTTTTTATAAAACCAATAATTTTTTAGCTATATATATATAGCTAAAAAATTATTGGTTTTATAAAAAATATTTCAAATAAAAGATTTTTATCTGTAATAGTATTACAACTTTACATTGAAAATATATTTCATATCTCAAATAGTCGCGGAGATCAGATCAAACTTGGAAAATTTCCCCATGTCGCAAGAACAAGGATTCAGGGCCCTCGAGCAGCGTCTGGGAGTCACAGCCGACTTGCCTCCTCAACCAGGAAAGGCGCAAGCGGCCGCCCCAGCTCCAAACACCTGCAGGGGAATCACTTCGCCTGATGCTCGCTCTCAAGGCGAAAGGACCGGAGCTTCCGCCAGAACGGGAGGAACGCCACATACAATCCATCCTGTCCTTAGCTTCGTACTACCCTCAGCTTCCAACATTGGTCCAGCAGATACCCGTCGTGTTAACCTGCTGTACATCGCTTTGACACGCGGTTGGTTCTGTAGCGGTGGCAGCTGGAGGAGGCGATGTACCCTCCAGAACTCCAAGCACCGATGCTGCCCCAGGTACAAGGGGTGTACAGAGACAAACCGGACTACTAGCCCTTAGGAAGAGGCGGAGGAGGCCAAAGGAGCCGCAAGACAATAAAATAAAGATCCTATTCAAGAGATGTCCACATTTGCTTTATTGATATCTTGCTTTGTCTTGTAATTAATTTAATACAGAATTGGGCCTTGGTCCGAACCTCCTCTCTCCTGTCCCCCTGGGACCTTCCCCTTCTTTCCGCACGAACCCCGTCAAGACGAGGGTATAAAAGGGGAGGAGGGTGATACCTCCGGACTCAGTCGGCTAGGGGGAGAGGAGCGCGTAGTTGTTGCTGCTCCCCTCCGCACAGACGACTGAGTCCTGAGACACTTCCGCCCAACGCTCTTATACTCTCGCCAATGGTTGGAAGTGCAGGTGGAGGGACAGCCATTGTGGTGAGAGGATACAGCTTGAGCGTAGCCCTTTATTCAGTTATGTAGGTACATAAATAGGTCATATGGTAAAGTATCAATATTTACAATTCCAGCTGTAGGCGCTTCTTCTTCCAGGAGCTGCTGGAGGGTATGTCTGGAAGGTTTGTCCGATGGGTTCAGTGAAGAAGGTAACCAGAAAGAAGACGTCCAATTGGGTTTCCCGCAGCTTTTTGTTGACATACATATGTAGGCGGTGAATCTTTGGGTCGTTGAAGACCAACCCGTGGCCTCTGATGAGGCTGTGGAAGACCGCAAGACCCTCAAATTCATGTTCATCAGAAAATTAGAGTTGTCATCTTGTTTATATTGATAAACAATGTCTACATATAAAATTTAATCAAAATAGTTAGAGCGAATTTTGAGAAAATAGATTTTTTTTCTATTTTTTTTTTTTGCCCTTCAGAAAACTATCCTCGAATTTAGGTTTAAATATCTAATTCCAAAAACCCCTCTGGGGGGACCTTATGAAAACCTCAGATACTAAGTTTTATCCCATTTGTTAAACATTTTCGGCTCTAGTCCGAGATACAGACAAATGGCATTGCGAAAACTTTTTTTTTTGTTTCAGGGAGTCATGAAACGTCGACATTTATCAAAATCTTGAGTTGATTTTATTTTTTTACGGTCACAATGTCTACTTTCTTTCCGAGGTGTTGAAAGAAGGTAAAAAGAAATAAACCACATCATTAGACACTTAGGCAACCTATTTTACAGCTGTGTATAGAAGTTACATAGCTTTTAGACATCAAATGAGTTTGAAAGAGACATATCTTTAAGTTATTTCTCAATTAATATAAACAGAGGTTTACACTTTTTGTATTCATAAGTAAAGTTGTGAAACGTTATTTATTGAATGCACGTTGGCCATGTACTAATTAATTTCTCCTTAAATAGCTTATATTTAAATCACGAAAAAAATTACAAATTACTTTAATATGATTTTCGTCCTGATTGTGAAAACAGTATCAAAGAGAACTTGATTACGAACAACTTCCTAGATTGCTTTAACTAGCCTTTTACGCATTTCATTCATAAACTAAGCGCAAACAACTCATGAATATTTAAATCCTCCGTTTAATTTTAGAAAAAATAACTTACTAAATAATATTATTTGTCATATAATTTATTGATAAATCAACCAATCTTAAAGCCTAAAGATTCCCTAAAATGTATTAAGCCCGGTACATACGACACAGCTTATTCTACAAAACGTTGTACAAGAAATTGTAACCTGTAGATGGCGTCGTGTCAACACAAGATATGCTTTGCCCAACTTATTGTATAGAATTTCAGGGAATAGAACATGTTCTTTATCAGCCATTTTTATTGTACAACTTTTTTGATTGTTAACCATAGAAAACCTTATATGTCAGGCGTGAGCTTGTACCGACACTTTATCACCCCTCAGGGACGTCGTTTGGTCGTTTGGAGTCCTCCTAAACCTCCGCGAGAGCGTTTAGTCGTTTTACGGAAGGTTTTCTCCCACGGGAAGAAGTAGTTCGTGGATATAGGTGACGTAAGGACCTCAAATGGTGCATGTGGGGTCAGTCTGACCCTTGTGCTGACCATAGAAAATAGATAAGTATAGAAACGCCACTCTAATGTTGACAAGTAGAATAACATCGCTAGCGCTCGTGGCGTTAGTGCCGCGAACTAAAGGATTCAAAGCGGGACGTTACACTCGGAACACAACGCATTTTATATTGCGGAATGGTAATCAATCCATTCTTATATCCAATTCAATCAATTGTAACTAAATCCATTATTTTATAAATAAACCACGTTATAAAATGTAAAATCTAGAAAATATAGTTAAACTTCTTCTTTAAAATAAACGACAAATTGCTAACAAAACAGTAATGGCAAATTTGACATAGACTTCACACCTCCTTTTCTATGGACTTCACGTCCAGGCATACGCATTCCTCTTTGACGTCATTGCAAGATGCTCCTAGCGATAGTGCCCCAAACTATTTTACGTGATCAGCTAGTCCTGTAAGAGTGCCCATCCCATGGTGTTGACTGAAGAGGGTAAATTAACATCCCGTGACACTGACAATTAGAGACAGTGCTGACAGCTCCATGTAATTTAGACAACAATACATTCTGTGTTCCTGTAAAAGTGCACTCTTATTGAAAATAGTTCCATGAATATGGAGTGGTATACACTAATTGAATATATGATAAGGTATTTATTATGCATCAAATTATTAATAAAAACATTTACAATTTAAATCTATATTTGAACTATAATAAATATATTTGATATATATTTATGATTGATTTATTTACTCTCTGTTATTATTCTACCAACACATATCAGATAGCTCTCGCTCTTGTATGGCACGAACTTGTCTGTGTGATAGAGCGTCCTTGCAGTAATCATGTGACCTTTGGTTGAATGAGTTATGATGTTTCGACAGTGCCATTCTAGTCGTAACGCCTCTGGCAAGACATGAAATTTGCCTAGACTTCAGGCAACACTTCAAATGTTTGAAGTTCCATCGTGCCTTACGGGGACATTGCTCGACCATGGGTTCCTTATCGGCGTTATAACATCATCTTCCAACTTTCTCAATTTGACACGATATTTCAGAATGAATTAAATCATATTTTCATTAAAATAGTGTGTTTCTACTTCATTTGACTTTAGATGTCTTTGTTATTTATTTATTTTTACATAGAGGTATTAAATGTATGTGAATATCTTTCAAAGTGGTGTTAAATTAAAGTGTATTTGCTTAAATAGTTAAAATAAATCTCATGTGATTAAGTTTTCTGTTTTATTTGAAACAAATAACCTACATACTCATGACATCTTGCATATAATGAATGTGTTGTAAGATAAGATAATAATTATAAGTTCACCTAGCTTAACTCCTAAAGCTACCCTGAGAGACATCAGTACCTCTAAATAGCTCAATATAATTTTATATTAAAATGATTGAACAACTTACTGCTGACATTTGTGAAAACAAAACATTATTTATTTATTTATTTGTAACAATGCAACATTAAATTATCTATCTACAAAATAATGAAAGATCTATTAATTCTAACCTCACTTCTGATCTGCTCGCTCTTTCAGAAAGGTAAGCCAGTGTTTTTTATTTATTTGTATAGCAATATTTGTTTTGTTGACAATTTATTCATCTATGTGAAGCCCATTTGTACTGTAAATTAAAATAAATTTAATTGAGTTAATAAAATATGAAATAAATTATTAAAATTATTTGATATGTATTAATCTAAATTTAATTCAAAAGCTAAGAATGACTTTATTATTTGACTATTCTGTAATTTTAAAAACCTCAAGGACAAGAGAAAATATGCTGGTTGCGAAAGGTCAAGTTATTATCTCGACCAGGCCTGCTGGGAGTGTGGTTTTCCATCCTCTCTCCATACTAACGCCAGTGAACTTCCTCTAAACTAACCTCCCTACTATACACTCTGCATTAAACCATTAATGATATTGATGCTAAGTTAGCTGATAGTAAAACGAGAAAGTAAAAAGAAAATAAGAAATGTGGGTACTTAGAAGAAAACCTAAATGTGGAAATTCTAGTTGTAGCGTTTGTTAACGTTTTTTATGTTTTCCCTAAAGTGCCCTAGTTTTTTTATTAGTTCGTCTACAGTGTAACAATACAAGGAGGCCTACTGTTCCTTTTTATTTAATAAATTTAAACAGTGAGTTTCAATTAAAAATATGAGTATGTTAACTAAGCTATATTTAATCTTGAATACAACTAATTAATACTGAAGAAAATGGCAATACCACTTATCCATACATTTTGTTAGTAAATCAGTAGATATTATATATTTAAATGTTTGCTCTTGATCAAATTTAGCTTAGATACCAAAACGATGACTTAGCCCATTAAGTTTAGGAATAGCATCAAATATAATAGTAATATTTACACACATATTTTTGGCATAATATTTTTTACTCGTTTAAAAACGACTAAATATTAACATCTTAAACGTATATTATTATGTTTTTATTTGCTATAATTCAAGTTTTAAATGTTAACCCTTAAAACTTCTTTCAAAAACTACATTTGAGGTGATAAAAAAACTTTTGAATATTAATTTTTCCAATCAAATATGTCTTTATAATTTAAAAAACAAATTATCCTGGTGATGAGTTCGTACACTGGACTAAATGTATTTTTTTAAATATAACCTTATTTTAATATTATATACATGTTGGTAAGCAGAAGAATGAACGTATATGTATTCATTCTTCCACTATTTATTTAAATACTAAAAATAGTTATTGAAACATATTATTAAAAAATTTATAATTTAATATAAATATTCAAAATCAGTGGTCGTGCTTGGATGTATTAAAGTGTTTTTTCTACCCTCTCTTAGCAAATGCATGTATTTCCTCTAATTTATGCCTACTTCATCCATACTCTAATTACGTAAATATGTCAGTGTCCCATACACTTACCGGGTAAGATGTGGTACACATAAGAGAATTATAAAGATTATTTTGATGAGAATATGTGATTTTAGGTCTGGCGATCAAATGCGTCTCTTGCAATTCAGCGATTGAGTCCTTTTGTGGACTCACCTATACTGGTCCCAGGGACAAAGCCAGTCTGGTGGACTGCGATTCGGATACCAAAGATTGTTTGAAACTGACAGCCAGGGGTATGACGACAATTGTTACAACTAAGGGTGTAGAGTTCCTTTGCGGATATAAATAGTTCGAGAGCAACAGCCTAGTTCCACCATGACACCTCTGGGAAACGATTGTAATTAGTCTGAGAGCAACAGCTTAGTTCCACCACGACACCTCTGGGAAACGATTATAACTAGTCTGAGAGCAACAGCTTAAAGCGATTATAACTAGTCTGAGAGCAACAGCTTAGTTCCACCACGACACCTCTGGGAAGCGATTATAACTAGTCTGAGAGAAACAGCTTAGTTCCTCTACGACACCTCTGGGAAACGATTGTAATTAGTCTGAGAGCAACAGCTTAGTTCATCCACGGCACCTCTGGGAAGCGATTATAACTAGTCTGAGAGCAACAGCTTAGTTCCTCTACGACACCTCTGGGAAACGATTATAGTTAGTCTGAGAGCAACAGCTTAGTTCCACCACGACACCTCTGGGAAGCGATTATAACTAGTCTGAGAGCAACAGCTTAGTTACCTCTACGACACCTCTGGGAAGCGATTATAACTAGTCTGAGAGCAACAGCTTAGTTCCTCTACGACACCTCTGGGAAGCGGTTATAAGTAGTCTGAGTGAAATAGTCTAGTTCCTCCACTTTTATGAGGAGGGGAGTCGAGGATTAACTCTCTCATCCCTCCGTTGTAGGGAAGTCCACGGGTAATAAAGAAGCTTCGTAGAGGTTAGTGACAAAATTAAAAAAGAAACAAACTCGTCAACCCATAAAAGGTTAGGTTAAGTTAGGTTGGGTAGGAAAAATAATAATTATATATATATATAAATTATGGAAGGTTTGAAAGATAGGTTTATACTGAGCTATTACACTCGGACTGCTTATAATCCCTTCCTTGAGGTGTTATGAAGGCATTCGGCTTGGGAATTAAGGGACCTTCTTTGAATAGAGTATTAAACCAGGTCTAATGGTGGAACCCTACCGTGCCCTTTACGACTACATATCCCCACTCATTAATATATTATACCCATGTCGGTGGTCAAGCGGTCTCAATTTCAGGCTCATTTTTCTGGTTTTCTAAATATGGGGACTCCAATCGAGGTATAATGTGCTGCTGGTGGTTCTACTTAAAAGTTTTTTCACACTACCTTCATGAAAATTCGGGTAAATTTCCTCTAATTTATACCTTCCTCATTTATATCCCCATAAGCATAATTTGATGTTGCTAAGAACCAGTTTCACGGCCGACTTACTTGTATATTAGATACCAGATTTTTTAAAGAGCATTTTAAATTATATAAGGATATTTGGTATTATTTATAATCTATATTAATAAAATGAAAAGTCTGCCTGTCTGTCTGTCATGGGCGTTGCGTGATATCTATCGCATGGAGGGGGCTGAAATTTTAAAAATTAGTAGCACCTGTAGACAAATATATGCACCTCAAGACTGGCATTTTAATTTTTTAACTAGATTTATTAAAAACTGGGTCGTAAAATATAAAACGGAGAGATTTTTTTTCTCTATGTTTGAAGCGAATAAAAGCGTTGTCCGAGGTATCCACGCAATTCATTTCATGGTTACACTGGGTAAACTTGGCACTTTTTGCTAGTATTAAAATATACAAGAATAAGCTCAAATCAGAAAACGTATCAAAGTGAGATTGTCTGACTATTTCAATATATAACAGCTAAATTAGGGTGATTTCTAAAGTTTTTTTATTTTAAAATAAATATATTTTCAATTTAGCTGTATTTTTACTTTCTATCAACCTCTCGGAGAGAGAAATACCGTGATCGTAAAAAAAATCTGGCTTGGAGATCTTGATAAATACCTAAATCTCATGATTCCCTGAAACTAAAAAATTTGTTTTCGTTTTCGTCTGTCTGTCTGTCTGTATCTTGGTGTAAAACCGAAAACATTTTACCAATTGGGCCAAAGTTTTCATAAGGCTCCCGCTAAGATATTTTGGAATTAGATAGCTAACCCCAAAATTAAGAGTAGTTTACTGATGGGCAAAAATAGACAAAATATACTTTTTTGATATATGCTTTAACGGTTTTTTATTTTATATCTAGACATTTTTAACATTATAAATAAAATAGCTACTCTCCATTTTTCCACAAAAATTACTTTGAGGGTACTTTACACAAAAGTTAATTTCCTATTTTGATTATATCTCCACAACTATTTGAAATATTAAATAACTTATCATTGTGAAGTTGTAGTCTTATTAATTATAAATAACTTTTATTTGAAATACATATTTAATAAAACCAATAGCTTATGAGCTATTAGCAGATATAAATATCTCATTATAGAGCTCTTTGAAAACAGAAATTGATTGATATGCTCTTTGATGGACAGATATGGTACTCTTTTCACAATATTTCTGTAACAGTGTATATTATTTCATTTATGCTCTTTTTTTAGTATTTCTGCATTGATGAATATTATTTTGTTTAACAAAAAGAGTTTTTAGTAGATGAATCTATATTAAGATAAAAGAGAGAGTAATTTTGTGAGATGCACTATACTATTTATTTTAACTATGATAAAAATGTTTTCACTAGTTACAATTCTGATGTTTTCTAAAGTAAAATACAGCAAACCGCCATACGATTATATCCCAAAGAAAATAATACGATCGAAATGTCTTCATACCTTCCTTGTTTATTGTGAAATTAATAAATTATATTATTTATTTAAAAGAAACTATAGGAAAGGTGGATAGAAACATATAAAAGAAAACGAGCACAAAATGGCTTTTACAATGAAAAGAACAACACAGTTCACACTTTATCTTTTGTGTGTTTTGGTTTTCTCTTTTATGAAGTTGCGTTGCACGTTTCACACACCCTCTCCACAGATGAGCTCTGATAGAATGAAACCTAGGCTGGGGGATTGGGTGATAACGGGCGGTTTTCTTCGAAAGGCGACCATTACCTCTTTATCCAGTGGCAGCAATGTAAAGTGTGAACTGTGTTTCTCTTGTAAAAACCATTTTGTGTTCAATTTCCTTTTATATGTTTTTATCCACTTTTCCTGTATCTTCTTCCAAATATTTATAGCAAAATACTCCATAAAACGAAAAGAGGTTTTCCTTAAAGAGATAAATAATATTATTATAATTTTACAGGTCGAAACATAACGAGAAGAATGTGCTCTAACGATACGATTTTGTTTGGGTGCAAAGTAACACCTCATGAATTCTGCAACCTTTGTAATGACAAGGACGGCTGTAACGGTTCCGACACCTTTAGGATCTCCGTGGTGCCTGTTTGGCTAGTACTTGTCCTCACCGCCATCTAGATTTTGGCACGCTCACTCTTAACTCTAGTGGAACGAAAGTAAATTGAACCAGATGAAAGACAAGTTTCAGATGTTTCCGTACAGAAGCGAAACAATCAGCCATATTCAACTCCACTTATCAACTTTAAGATCCAAAGGAGAATATATATTTTATACCTTCAACAAATCATCTCTGGTAACGTTTAGTGACGTCATGAAAATAGAAGGCAGATCAGCTGAGCTTGTGACATGATACCTGGCAAAACATTTAATGGGTTGAGAAAAAATATATACTTTCAACAGATAGATCATTTATATATCTAAGTTTCCGCTCTTATTTATTTATTTATTTTAATCAGCATCGCTTTGAATTGGGAAAGTTGAATTTATAGGAAGTGAACCCGCATTTGCGCGGATGTAAAGTGGGAAACTATTTAAGGACCCCCCCCTCCCAGTTCACCCGACCGAGGTTTGAACCTCGATCTCCCCGTCCTCGGCAGTCTAGCTCAACACGACTAACGCGTTAGCTAACTACGCCACCGAGGCGGGTCTTTTTGCTCTTAATGTTGTATATTTAAATATTGCATTAGGAAAAACCAGCCCCAGTACAGCCAACATTTTTTTTAAGGAACGCACCATGTCTTACTATCCATTCGGGTTATACTTTTATGTACTAATTACGCTAATAATTTTAGGGTTTAAGGAGGTTATATTTAGACTAAATATACCAAACCTTTTTCTAGGGGTAGAGTGGAAATATATTTAGGGAAAACCACCCTTAGTATACCTGACCGCCGAGTTATAATCTTAATCTTCCCGTCATTGGCAGTCTAGTCTACTGCGAGAGTAGCACGTTAGACCACGTAACCACAGAAGCAGGTGTTGTCAACCAACGAATGCAGAAAAAACTGTTAGCTATAATTTTTTTAATTTATCATCGTGGCTTACTACCTGTTGATGTTATACACATACATGATAATTAATATAAAGATGTACGAATGAGGAATGAAGCAATTTAGAGGTAATCTACCCGCATTTGTGTGGAAGGAGAGTGGGAAATAATTCAAGGAAAATCACCCTCAGTAGACCCTACTGGGATTTAAACTCCGATCTCTCCGTCATCAACAGGCCCATCCAATACGAGAGCGAAGCCTCAGAGACTATACGACCACCGAAGAGGTTAAGATTTATGGTTCGATCACAATCTTGTATCTAACATTTCGGTTAATAGGATATGAGACGGTCCTTTACGGAGTAGTTGGACGGGACTTGGCCGATATGGAAGGCGATGCTCAAAGAGATCACTCGACTATAGATGGTTCCTTGAGACTTCTAGTGTGCTGTACCAATCCCCACTTCACACAATCACTTTGATCTCTCCGTAACCACCAAAAACCTTCAGTGATTATTCAGGGTGCTTCTAAACTCTCTGCCCAAACTTAGAGCACATCATCTGTGTGCATAAATAAACAGAAAACCCTAGTAAAAAATGTATGTAAAATTCATCTTGCACTACTAAATGAAAGTTGAAGTTATTTAGACACAACGACGCCGTAAGTACGTACGTGTCCAACAAGTTGCATATCATCTGGCGGGCACATCACAGAAGGTGTTCAAAACACCGTCCCCGACTTTGTCATAGCAGTAACCGTCGGTTGCATTTGAAGTGGGTTCACTACTTCAGTGACATTTCTCGCGGCCGGGCACTCATGTCCGCCTAATGATATGCAACTTGCTGTACACGTACGTACTTACAGCTGTTTACTCCCGGCGTTGTTGCGTATAACTTCCAAACTTTCATTTAGTAGTGCAAGATGGCTTTTCCAAACTTTCTTTTACTATGATTTTCAGTTTCTTTCTGCGCAAAGATAATGTGGTTTAAGTTTGGGCAGAGTTTTAAATCATCCTGTATTACTAACAACAATTTTAATAAGGTGATAAGTTAGTGGAAAATGACGTAATTGAAGTAAATAATGTGTGCACATGAATAGTATATTGAGAATAAAAGTGAGATTAAAATAAGACACAAATAAGAAATGTCCCTAAATATATTCTTTAAAATATTTGGAATGAGGAGCTGTGGGGATAGTGGCAATTCTTAATTTTGTTTTATTTATATTCATAATATTAAATAAATAACTAGCAATATCAATATTAGAGTGGAAATTAGGAAATAATACAGTCGGTGAATTCATGCTAATACTCGGTCAGTAAGTTGTTGACATTGCTCCTGCTGTCAAGAAATGTCAAACTCAGAATATAAGAATACAAGACAATAGTTTCACTTATTATTTCTTATAGTTGAGAAACATGGTCTCTTACCTTACATGATGACTGACGAGAATAAATTTAGGTTGTTCAAAACTAAGTACTTAAAATATCTAGGCCACACAGGGATGAAGATAATGGAGATTGAAGGAGGTTGTGTGACGACGAGTTACATACCCTGCACTCCTCACCAGATGGCAATCTAGTCTCGTAGCTTACGGTTGGCAGGACATGCAGACCGAGTGGGAGATTATAGAACCGTGTTCAGGGTACTGACTGACAAACCCAATGAGAAGACACCATTGGGAAGACCTAGACGCAGATGGGAGGATAGCATTAGAATGGATCTGAAATATATAGGGGATAATGAGGTGGACTGGATAGAACTAGCTCAAGATAAGGATAGGGTGTCATGAGGTGGACTGGATAGAACTAGCACAAGTTAGATATAGGTGGCTTACTTTAGTAAGTGTCGCAATAAACTATAGAGTTCCAAATGCCTTAAAGTATGTATATATAAGTTGAATTTTGCATGCCTAAGGCTGTCCTTTGGAAACTAAAAGACTATTAATACACAACTTTAATCATTATTCACAAGAGACCCCCGTTATTTACGCCATTTCCATTCTAATATTGTTTTTAATGGTTGAAATTATTCCTAAATATTTGAACTCTTTAACACTACTAAAACCTATGCTGTTCTCAGTCATATCTACATTGCCGTCTACCATCTGTTATTTGTGTGTTCATACACTTAGTCTTATCAACGTTCATTCCTAAACCTATTTCCCTATTTAACCATATGCCTATTAATTTTATTATATTTTATTCTTATTTGTAAACTTAAATATGACTTTGTTTATGTAGTCATATTGGTTGAAATAAATCTACAGACATTTTTCACTGTAGAAAGTCCTTGTTGAATCAGAAAACAAATAAAAGCTGGTATAATTAATATTGATTACAGTCCATTCATAAAGACTAATAGGATTTACACATTTTACGTTTGGTTTTAGAAAAGGAAACACTTTTTGTAATCCATATCCGAAAGGTTTTTTTGACACCTGGTATATAATGTGTTGTCAGATAAGATAATAGAAAATAATCTCGCCTAGCTTAACTCCTTAAGCTACCCTGAGATGTATTAGCAACCCTATACAGATAAATGTAGTATATATAGAGCTGAACAATCTGGAGGTTGACATTTACGAGAACTAAACTCCATTAGTAACTAACTAGTATCAACCCAACTTTAAATCTACCAACTAAATAAAATGAAAGTTTTATTATTTCTAACTTCTCTTCTACTGTGCACGCTCTTTCAGAAAGGTAAGCCAGTGTTTATCTATTTATTTATTTATTTATTTATCACGCTTTGCCTACTTGCCAATATGAAACCTATTTGTATTTTAAATTAAAACCATTTTGATAATAAGATATTTAATAGCTATAATTAACAATCAGAAGTACCCGTTGTTGCTCGGGGTGACCACGCAATGTAATGAATTATTACCCCCACGGGAAACTATTTTCTTTGCTTCAAACAGACAGGGGAAAAAATCTTCATTTTATTTCTTCCAGCCCAGTTTTTAATAAATTTAATCAAATCTAATCAAAAATTTAGAATTCCAACTTTTATGTGCACATGTTTGTGCACAGAGGCTGCTAATTTTAAAATTTCAGACCTCTGCGTGCGGTAGATATCGCTCAATGTTCATGACAGACAAATTCTTCATTTTATTAATATAGATTACCATGTACTAATCTGAACCTACTTCATAGCTAAAGAGTGACTTTATTATTTAAATGTAATTTTTAAGAAATCTAAAGGCAAAATAAAGTAGGCTGGTGGTTGAGAGGTCAATGTTCAAACCTCTATCAAACTTACACAGAATATGGTTTTCTTATTCTCTCTCCACGCCAGCTCTGGGGAACTTTGCTTACTCTAAACCTCCTTGTCTGTTAAACTCGTTTGATCATATTTAAAATACAGAAGGAACAGCATTTTTAAAGAAGAATCTGTACTGTCATTATCTTAAAGAAGGAAAATTCCAAATTAGTTATTACAAAAAAGAAAAACGTTCGTCTTCTATACAAAACATTAAGTCTAACTACGATTTTTACCAAAATGTTGAAACATTTTTATCTGCAACAATGGTGTTAGTGTCATGCTGAAATTTTATGCTAAAGTCACTTTACTTGTTGACAAATATGTGTTCGTAAGGTAGGATATCTTTGTTATTTGTTTCATTTCATCTGAGAAAACAAATGTTAGTTTACAACGTGTGTGCTGTCAAACATTTCGCATATTTGTTGAGAAAAATGTTAATATTTTTGGACATATTTTATCCATATCTAAGAAAAACTACAGATTTTGTACACTAACCTTTCATGCCAAAATTATCCTAATTATGGCCAATTCCCAAATATCACATTCCAAAAGGTTACACTTCCTCTACATTTAATGAATTAATGGATGGATCGATGAATTGATAGATAATGAATCTCTACACTGAACCAGATGTATTTTTTTTAATGTAAGCCTTCTCTTAATATATACATATCTGTGTATATTTTTTTATGTTTCCCTTTTACTTTTTTATTCCTTAATGGCCCTATTTAATTAAGTACTAAAAAACTGTTTTTAGGAACTATTATGAATATTAAATTTATTTTGTAGTGTGAATATTCCAAATCAGTGGTCACCTAGTCTAAGGCGTCATTCTTGAAATAAACTGGTTCTAATGACAATGAGAACTGGATTCGAATCACGGTTAGATTTATTTCAATGGTTCCTCCGTCTCCCCTTATTTCTATCTTCCTCATCCTTACCCTATAGTAAATACGCGTATATCCCAATGGGGTAGTATGAGGTGTTGCAGACAAGAGAATTATGAGGATTATTTTGTTGAGAATCTGTGATTCTAGGACTTGCGATCAAATGCGTCTCTTGCAGTTCAGAGAATGATTCATACTGCGGTACTACTTACACTGGTCCCAGGAACACCGCCAGTCTGGTGGACTGCACCTCGAGGTCCACGGCTTGTTTGAAGATGGCGGTCGGAGGTAGTTGAGCCTATGCTTGCACACGATACGGTTTCTGTCATACGATCGCGATCGGGCGACTACTAGTCGTATTTAGTCGGATAAAAACGACATGATTCGCCTATGAATAATCTCATCCGAAAACATACCTTCATCGAGGATGGATCGAAATCTTATCATCAATCTAATTGCTTTTTTTACAGGCGTCTTCGGCGACAACGCAAACTTCTAAATTGGGAAATTTATTTTAAACTAAGAGTCACACGTGAGGTACACGTGCAACAAACAAATAACAGGTAAGCTGCACGTGTTTTCAACTATGATTAAAAAAAACTATGGAGAGAGAAAAATGAAGAAAGTTAGACGTGCCTGCTCACCAACAAACACATTCAGAGGACCAAATAAAACTTCATGAATTTTGTTAAATTTTTAACTCAATGTTTATTCGAAAACTTTTATTTTACACCTTCAAAAGTTTACGGTCGTATTATGCGTGAGGTCGTACTATATTCGAACCAATGTGGTATTTAATTATTATATTAGTCCACTGACAAAATCAATAAATCGGTAGGTGTCATGGCGGTCTAGGGTTAAGGTGTCGGACATCTGTGCTGGGGGGTCCGGGGCTCAATCCTCAGTCCCAGCACAGATTTATCTGATTGCCAAAACCTTCCTTCACCTCTGACAAGACGTGTATTAATCACAACTTGTGATTGTGTGGCATTCCAGGCCTTCACCGTGGTTCGGATCCCACGTTAAACTGTAGGTCCTCTATTTCATCTCACAATCATCCTACCATTACACATTAGCGTAAGTGCGTATAACCCGAACGGGTAGTAAGACGCGGTGCTAATAATAATAATAATAATAATAATAATAATAAATCGGTGTCAACTTCATTCGCCATTTTTACTTTGATTTATTATGAATAAAAGACAAGCACAAAGGCTGCCGGACGACTGTTTAGTCAGACCGTGCGAAAGGTGGCATTCCCCTTGCAACAGTCCACTACAAGTCCTCCGGCCAAACTGTCGAACACCACAATTAGATATTATAGTAAGAACATCCCACTTCTACACGAGTCGGGCACGACTTTTGATCGGACGACTAAACAGTCGGATCGTGTGAAAGACGCCATAACACTTAATGTATTAGTAGACACACGACAAAAACTCGTACGACAGAAACTGTTTCGTGTGAAAGGGCACTTACTTAGCCTTAGCGTTTTTTTCATTATTTAGCACCGCGTCTTACTACCCATTCGGGTTATACGCTTAAGTACTAATTATGCTAATGGATTAGGAATTGAGAAGGTTGAATTTAGAGGAAGTGAACCCGCATTTGCGTGGAGGGAGATTGGAAAACCATTTAGGGAAGAAAAAAACAGCCAACTAGGCCACCGAGGCGGGTCTTGGCCTTAGCGGCGCGAGTGTTTAGTATTCAGACTAGTTTAATATCGTGGTTTATAGTTTTGTGGTCATGGATTAGAACAAAGCGAACACAATTAAACTAATTTGAGTTGCATCAAAAGTAATCTGTTCTTTGGAAGGTTACCTCAGATGATCGCAAATAATCTAGACCCGCTTAGATGGCCGCATGGTCTAAGGCATCTCTCTCGCAATAGACTAGACTGCCAATGACGGGAAGACTGTCCTTTGATCCCGGTTGGAGGGACGGAGGGGGGTTACTTCTAAATGGTTTTCTACTCTACCTCCACGCGAATGTGAGTACACTTCCTCTAGATTTAACCTTAATAATCGCTAACGTATTACTGTGGTTAGTACATAGGCTTATAACCTGAATGGGTAGTAAGACACAGTGTTAAAAAAAAATGAACCCTTACAACTCGTGAGCTGTAATGAGTTTAAATCATTGAATCACTATCTATAATCACACACTTGTTAAAATTGTGAAATACATTTTACTGTCGAATGGACTTAAATAAATATTCTAGATTTAATTTAAATTTATTCTATGTTGTGTGAGGATAGGTGCCTACTCTCGTTATTACAAGATGGCCATCAAATTCTATATATGCTGTTGTCAAACGAAGAATATTTTTAAAAAACGCAATTGCATGCTATTTCTGACCCCGACAATTTTTGGAAACTAACCACACCTTTTGGTTGTTTTATAATCAATTAATCGGTGATCCCAAAGTATTTCATGCATGACTCCTATAATCTTCAATAAACTTCAGTTTTTTCTCATTTGACCAACCCATCTCAAAACACAAACTATTCACTAGAAACAATAGAAGAAAAACTCAAAATAGGGGCACGGAATACAACGAACAACAAGCTAGGTCGCACGGTTGTGTTGCCTCTGGACCCACTGCCGGCGGGAAGGTAGGCAACACGTGGCAACAGCAACTTTTGTAGCAAGCTCGCATACGGCGGAGGAAACAGAAGGCAATATGTAGCATGCTACATTACCGCATTCTACATATTGCCTTCTGTTGCCTCGGTGTAAGGCCGCCTTAAGTCTGTGACTATTTCTTCCCAAGATATAAAAATTAATTACCGCACAAAAAAATAAATTCCCCGACAAATTTGCTTTCTGCCTAAAAGGTTTACTATGAAATGATGAACTAATAATATTCTACTGTTACAGTTCCACGCATCACCAGCAGGACTTGCGCAATCGATGTCCTTTTGCTCGCATGCAAAGAAGCATATGTGGAACTATGCGAGATCTGTGACGACAAGGACGGCTGCAACGGTTCCAACACCTTAAGAACCTCAACGATGCTCGTGGGGCTAGTACCTGTCCTCGTCGCCATCCTCAACACCCGATTAGGAAACAAACACTCTTAGCTCCATTTGGATGGTACTCGACCAAGCTGGAGGACAAGGTTCAAATGATGTATACAGGGTGTACACGAACAAATGATACAACGCTAGAGGGGAGGTTAGGTGGTTCTAAATGTAACATTTCTACACAATGAACTTTGGTCCGGAGAAGATTACTCTTAGGCGAAAATGGCGACGGAAATGTCCAGGGGCAGGCAGTAAATCGAGGTAATAAGGCGACATAAATAGTTAAGGTGCGGCAGAAGGGAGCTCAAGTATTTTTACAGTTTTTATAGAAATAAAATATGTGGCCAAAATAAATCTAATATTTCTCCAGTAGCAACATATAGTTTAGTTTTTTGCACATGCTAATATCAACAGATCTTGAATATCTGTCAGATGTGTCCTGGAATTTTGTCAAAACTTTTCTCTTTATTTAAAAAGTTTTGACAAAATTCCAGGACACCCTTGATAGATATTCAAGATCTGTTGATATTAGCATGTGCAGAAAATTAAACTATATGTTGCTACTGATTTATTTTGTCCAAAAGAATGTAATGCTATAAAAACTGTAAAATTACTCGTGCTCCCTTCTGCCGCATCTTAAGGATGTTGCCTGTGACGTCACGGAGGATTTAAGTTCTATTCAGCGGGTTTTAAAGATATAACGTTGAAACAAAAAAAAACCATAACTTCTTAAATAATTATAAAAATAGTCTTACAATGCCACAAAATTATCATATTTATCTTGAAACAATTGTTTTTGTAAACTTAATTTTAATAAATCATTTACAACTTAGGCTATTAGGCTTGTTCATGAAAAGGTCCTGTAGGAGTCTTCCTGCTAGGATGTGGATTTTAAAAAAAAAGTCCGTGGAAGCATATGGGTATCTAGAATAAGAAACAAGACATATGTATATTTAAAAAGCAAGTCAATGTTTTCAAAGAGCAAAAAGTATAGTTATTGTAAACTCGTCAGAGGAAGAGGGTAAGTGTTATAAGCAGATAAACTACAGTAGCCCCATGGCTTCTTTGGTGCTACTGACAGCTCTTAGAGTTCTTAGGTAAAGATGCAACCCTCTTTGCGATATAGCCCCAAACTAGTTAACGGGATCAGCTAGTGGTATTAGAGTGCCCCTTCCATGGCTCAGATCGAGTGAGAGATACGACCTTGAAGTACCACAGTTAATACAATAGAACTTGTTTAATTCCAAGTCCAAGACATTTTATTTATGCTGTATAAAACATACACACACACAAAATAAATACATAGCTCACATAAAAACACATGAAAAATTCAAGCACAAAATATAAAAACTTGGAAAAATTAAGATACGAAAATTGCAGACTTAAATCAGAATGGATAAAAGTCAAGCCAAAGCATCCCCTTTTACAAGAAACCCGCGCATAATTTCACACTTTCTCTTTACTGTGTGTCAATATTCAAACTCCAATTTTTGACATTCTCGGCAAATGGGGTGGTTTAATGAAGATTGTTAAGTTAGGTTTGAAATGAGTACAAGTTAGAAAAAATTAACAATGTATAGTCTTCGAATTAACCAAACATTTCATTCTAAAATTCAAATTAAATGTTATTTTTTACCATTGATTTAAATAGAGATTTCATGGAGAATCATGGTGGATTTAAATTGTCAAATTTTTTCAAATTAACCATTTGTCGTTTTTACATGAAAATTCCTTTTAGAATACTATACATGAGCAGAAATATCCTATTTTTTATATTATATCTCTTTGGGATACAAAATAACTTATTGTAAAATTGTATTACTATTAAAAATAAAAATATTTTATGCGAAATCATTTATTTTTATTAAACCCACATACATATATGTTTTTAATTGAGGTCTTTCAAAAAAAGAATTGATTGTTAAAATGTATATCCAACGAAACAATGAGGAAATTTTTGTTGCCGTAGGTTTCTCCACTATGACAACAAGAAATTCCAACTTGAGTTGTTTACAGTTTCATTTAATCTTTTGATGCTACCACTTCAAGCAGAAACACGACAATTTTTTTTTAAATTTGTTTCTGTAACTGGAAACTTGGACAAACATTGTGTAACTTACTGGAACATTTTCAAAAACATTCCTCAATGTTCCTTCAGTGGATACTTTACCTTTATGCTCTTTGATAAACACAATTTCTTTTTTCACAATGTTTCTGTAAACATGTATATTATTTTATTTATGCTCTTTCTATCCCATGTTTCGGCAACAATATCAATGTCTACTAGGTCTATTTCGTTTCACAAATCTTAGGGGTGGTATACAAGAATGTACGGTGAATGTTTATTGGAGCAACAGTGTGGTCCCGGAGCAACACTACCTGTCCATCTTTGATAACGCAAGCAAACCCACGCTAGTGTCCACTTGCCATCCACTTAGTCAAGTTCTTGTGTAAGGCCCTAAAGAAAATAAAGAAAATTATAGGAAAATGGACGAGGAACAACCTGGATTTAGGGAACTGTGGTCTACAATAGACTTGACCTTAGCTAAATGACAGCTGATGGGGGAAAGAAAAGTATGAACATCATTCTCTCCTTTTCCGATGGAAACATGCCAAACTACTCAATTTTTTTTAAAATTGTATGGCATATATTATGACAGAGACTTGACATTCAGGTGCGGTCGCCATGTGTGTAAACTCTTAGCCGCTCTGGTGGAATGGAACTTGACCCAGGGTACACCACAGGAGGTGGTTAACACTGTGGCCGCAATGAGATGTAATGTGGAGCCAGTGAATCTGAACCTAACTTAAACCTATTTAAACAAACCCTGGTGCCGTGGGATTCTTCACCTATTTAAACAAACCCTGGTGCCGTGTGGGATTCTTCCCTTGGGGGGGGATACCAAAGGTACCAGCCAGGAATTAAATCCAGGACCCCTGGGCTTTTAGTCATATGCACTGACCACTAACCACGAGGCCAGTTACTTTGTTGATTTTTAGTTATAACTTGGGCGCTGTCAAAGATGATGTAAAAGAGTAAAACTTTTCTTTTAGCATTGCCAACTTCCTTCTTTGTATTATACTTGGAAGAATGTATAGGAGAGGTGGAAAGAGACATCTTAACACAAAATAACAAACGCATAACAGAAGATAAATTTATTAATGTACAATAATTCACAAAGTTAAAATAAGGGGTATTTTTCATATATGACAACCTCTTTAGATCACACACACTTCATCAAAAAAAATTGTTACTTTCCACCAAAGCAATCAAGAATACTGTTCAAGGTTCAATGACAATAAACGGCTACACTAGCGCAGCCTCCCTACATAAATACTAACCACTCCTACTGGAATGTTTTTTGTTGCTTCTGCAAGAGGCTTTCGAATAACATGATTTACCATAGATACAGTTATTGGATACAAGGAAATAATATTTTTTTTAAATTTAGTTGGATAAATTTCTAAAGACAGACATATTCTAGTATTATTTACTGTTCTCTCAACATCCCTGAAAATTTTCGTTTTTGTTTCCAAAATTCCTAATGAATTTTTGTATTGTCATTTAAAATATACAAGAAAATTTAATATAGACCATGTATCAGAAAAATGTACATATCATTTATCAAAGTCAACACTGGCAGGTTGTTTTGTTTATCTAAATGTTTACAACATGTAAACAAGTTTCTTTGGAGATTTAATGCATCACTTTAGAGTATGAATCAAATCTTTATTACCAATAAAAAATTTAAACCTTTGAACTTTAACTAATTAGATTATGTTGCTAGATTGTAACCTGACAAGAATAAATTAGGTAAAGAAAAGACAAATGATCTAACAAGTTAATATTAAATATTTAACTAAAAATATCTAGTGGAAGTTCACATAATATTGTTATTTGGAATAATGTACTTCAATTTTTAAGAGAAACCCAAATAATAGTAATATGTTATAGTTTCCTTTAGCTGTAATATGAAAAGACATGGTAATAGTGAGATGGTATTGGGTTTTTATCAAGGATGGATAGAAAATAGTCCCTTGGAAAATGATCGAGAGGACGTATTTAAGATAAATACTGCAAGGGAGACCAAGAGATGGATCTAGCATATAACAGCAAGTACATGAGAGAGAAGATTGGTGGAAGGAAAAAGAAAGTTGAAGGTATTTTACTAAGCCGACCAAGGCACAGGCTGAAACAGTTGATCACTAATAATAATGTCAATTAAATCAGTACACATAATTTGAAATTAGCAATCAAATTAAAACTTCTCATAAAATTTCATGAAAGAGTATTTCATAGATATAATATTAATAGTTGATCCAAGATATTTGAATCGGAAGCTTTCTTGTCAAAATTTGGCAAACAACGTGGTTTGGTATTTTACTGTAAACAAGACCTCCCACGAGTGTTGACCAGACGAGAGTTTAGAGGGGGGGGTATAATCTCATTCTAAGACTCTTCACCAAACTACAGGGCTCAACTTGTCACTTTATTTGTTCTGATGGCGAGAGTCCCTTGGGTAGAACTCGGCCAGAATGGATGCGGGGATCCTCTTCAACATCTCCTTGGGGAAAATTCGAAGTAGCTGCCACCCAATATCCAACGACTCAAAAACAGTGCGGTTCTCATAATTACCTGGAATATAAAGATTCACAAATATCATGTAATGTTTTTAATTGTTTCCAACCTGATGTTCTCTGTGGGTGTAAAGCGAGGTCTCTTACCTTTCTTGATGAAAAGAAATTTAGGGTGTTCAAAAACAAGCTTAGGAAGATATTTAGTTCATAAAGGGATGAGGTTACTGAGGAGTGGAGGAGGCTACATAACCTGTGCTAATACCAAGACATTGTTAGGATAGTAAAATCTCACAGATTACAGAGGGCTGGACATGTGGGAGAATTTAGAACTGTGTGGTGACTGGCAGACCCATTGGGAAGAGGCCATTGGGAAGAGGCCATTGGGAAGAGGCCATTGGGAAGAGGCCATTGGGAAGAGGCCATTGGGAA